>JABSTQ010005117.1:0-29027 GCA_013358835.2 Ixodes persulcatus
GGGGCGCTGCGCTCTCCTGTGACGTCACGTATTTGGTTTGGTCACGTCACGAGTGGTCAAATTTGCGTACAATGGCAGCCGCCTTATGGGGGTCACTTTCGAGTGCAGACCGGAACCCCGGTTTATCGCTCTAAGCCCCTCTACTGCCTCTACCTCATTGCTGGCACTAGTAGGACTCAAGGTTACTCGCACGCAACGCCACTGGCCAAGAAACTCTTTTGTTGCGGTGTAATTTCAGAGACAAAAGCGATCATTTTCATTCAATCTCTCCTTTGTAAAATTTGATGACGTAAAGCCCGCCAGAATATTTTGATTGATGACGTAAAGTGGGGATCGCAGAACACCCATATGACGATATTTGAATGCTGTTCATAGATTGGACCCGAGCATTGCGTGGGCACTCGATTTGGGCTTGTGATAATTACTAGCTCGTGAAGCATTCGGGTAGTGGCCGGTGTCCAATCGCTGCAACGACGACAATAGCCGAGCCATAACAATGTCTGCAAGTCAGCGCGTGTCCTGTGCTTTGCCAACCCCAGCGCGTGGCTATGATCAACATTGGCGGCATATAATCGGCTCCAGATCACGTGGCCGCTTGTTCTGGCTGCGAGTTGAGGGGGTGAACGCTGCTCGTTTTTCTTTAATTTTTTACTGGGACTTCTATTGCGTGGGGTGAAAAACGAACGCCTGTTTCATAGGTCATTAACGTCAAGGATCCGTTCTAAGCGGTATTTGCGCAAAGTACGAAAATTGTTGCATCGCCCCTTTAAGGCGGCGGTCTTACGGCGGCCATCTTGAACAAGCCATTAGTTCAACCACTAGATGGCGGCACTCATCCGTGTGGCCTAGAGTTCCTGTATAGGGTGTATTCACTGGCGGCCATATCCGTGTGCGCTGATGCTGAGCACGAGCTGATGGCGAGCTTCCACGGTTATTTTGCAACGTGCACCCCGCACCATCCAGATTGCCGGTCTTGGCAGCCTATTAATGCGAGCTCGTTCTGAGCATGCGCTCTAAACAGTGACCTCAAATATGGCGGCCAGTGAATACCCCCTATAGACCTTTCCAAGAAAGAGCGTGTGCCCGGTGCCATTTTGAGTGTTCGTGCGTATGGCGCGTGCTTTGCTCGCTTTCCGAAGCGACGAACACGCACGTGCTGGACTGTGAAGATGTGATTTTGTAAACATTGGAAAGGTCTATAGACCTTTCCAAAAACGAGCTTGTGGCCGGTGCCATTTTGAGCGTTCGTGCGTATGGCGCGTGCTTTGCTCGCTTTCCGACGCGACGAACACGCACGTGCTGGGCTGTGAAGATCGCACGCTGGACTGTGATTTTGTAAACATTGGAAAGGTCTATAGGCTCCCTACGGGAGCCAGAGTTGCGCGTTCATGCATGACATTTGGATTCAGCTCATCACGTGACTGAATTCGGCGAATAGCAGCGCCGCGCGTTTGAGGCGCGCGGCGTGCTCAAAAGCCGGGGAACGTACGCCGGGTCGCGTGCAACGTCTACTTTGCTGCACGACACTTGATATGGCTCCTCACGTGATCGGATCTCGGCGAATAGCGGCGAGGGCGGCACGCGGCACGTGGAATCAAACGCGCAACTCTGGCTCCCGTAGGGAGCCTATTGGGGAGGAGATCGAACAGTCACGCCTCTAGCGGTGCGCTTCAGCTGTGGGGACAGCAAACCGTATTTTCTTGTTTGTTTTTGATCCGAGAAATCGAAGATGACGATTCGAAGGCCACTCCTCGTGCGACCAAAGCACTGGTCAGAGCGAAGCGCTCGTGCCCAGACCGTGCTCGGCCAGGTTCAATTTCTTTGTTATGCTGTGTTGGTAAACACCGGGCTGTGGGGACAACAAGCTCGATAAAGCGCCCCCTATAGTTCGATCTCCTGCCCAATACAGGAACTCTAGTGTGGCCAGAAAGCAGGCTCGCGGCAGTGATGTTCCTTCTCTGCTCTTAATTTCCTCCTTTCTGCTGCTCACCCGTGCACGTTCAGCGCTCAGCGCGTGCTCCGCTGACACAAATGCCAGCAAACGTGCCAGTGGATAGCAGTGCCCAGTTCGCACAGAAGCGGAGCCCAGCCAGCTCATCGACCCGATCGAGAGTGCCAATACTTCGTTTCACCTTATGTTGTACCGCAGCGAAGGCTAGAAGCGCGAGCTCATATCGTTGGCAGCCGAGATGTGCTCCAAAGCAAGGAGCTCGCGCTTGTAGCCTTTCCTGCGGTACATCATAAGGTGAAACAGAGTATAGCTGTACAAAATTTGTTTTTTGATCCTGGCTTTGTTCCACGCTGCAGGGTTGGCAAAGCTAGAGTGCCTCAACGTCCTTCTGTTTAGGGTGATGCCATCGTTTATACCCGATGCCGACAGCACGCGCTCACAGAGAAAATACAAAGAAATCGCAGGAAACAAAATGTCGCCGTAGCACAGTCAGCGCCAGGAGCGCGTGCAGGGACACGCTCTTTCACGCGCTTCGGAACAGAAAATAAAAATAAGCGTTAGAAACAAAATGGCCAGATGTCATCACCCCAAGCAAAGCGCACATGAAGGCACCCTAGGCAAAGCGATTTAGTTAGAGGCTAACAAATCAGTAGCTATCGTTTTAACTATTAAAGCACTAAAATCATAGTCATTTAATCAATGAAGAATGTTATCAAACAATAAAGAACATATATAAGACATGCCTTGTCAGCATTCAGTGAATGAAAGAGGCTTTGCACGACATAAACGTTTAGATTCATTTTCGCTGTAAGTCGGGGCGCAGCTGGCATAACAGGTCAATGAGGCCAGTCAAAAAGAGCCAAAAAACACCATGTCACGGAGCTCAACGTCTTAAAGTGCGTTTTTTTGTTTCCGGTCAAAGCAATCAAGCGCAAACCATGGAACATGGCCTTGCTCTTTTAGTATGCGTGTTTGTGATTGTGTACCTTAGTCTTTGACTGCATTTTGATCTATGATAAAACAAGCAATAGCAGACTCTTTTTCAAGACGGGAGTTCAGAGGGACGCTCTATATAACTTATCATTTTGATGATAGTTTGATTAAACTTGATTATCAGTTATCTGACCTTATAAATAACCACCTCAAATATTGTTGAAATAGTACGCCGAGGTCGAAGAATCTGCATGTTCAAGAAAAGAGTAAAATTGTATTTTTTAGTCCCAGTGACCTAAACTTAAAAATTGTTAGTCGAGTGGGTGGCCGATTTCAAAGTCTGTTTTATAGTGCTTTTGATATTTTTTTTCATTAAGAATTAAAGTAGTTGATAATTTGATGTTGAAAAAAATATACCAACGTCTTACATGTATATATATATATATATATATATATATATATATATATATATATATATATATATATATATATATATATATATATATATATATATATATATATATATATATATATATATATATATATATTCTGCTTGAATGCAACAGAAATGGGGAATTTTACAGTAACGCTGACATTTTATGGTAATGAATGTGATCTCAGTGATGGTGATGTGAATGATTTCTATTTCAAACTTTTGATGACGTTGATTATTAATTATTGTGACTACGATGCTTAGCTAATGTCAATTTGATTATTTTATGTATAGTTGCTTTTTATGCTGACACTGGTCCTGTACACTGTTGAATGATGTAAAAAGGGACTGATGGCATTGTCAGAAGACTTTTTAATGCGAAAAGATTATTTGCCTCATAACGCGAAAATTCGGAGTCGTCGTCGGCATCATGACCGAGAGATGGTACCAAAAATTGCCGATGGCGCAGAGAGTAAAAACACGTTAGAATTGCCCGGATTATGAATGGTGCTTTAGAGAGAAACTCTGTTACATTTCGGTCTGGATGGGATTTGAACCCGTGCCTCCGGGGTGCGAGACGGGCACGCTTCCCCGACGCCACGGCGGCTTTTTTTTTTTCTTCTTTATTGCCGACGCCACGGCGGCTCCACGGTCCTGGCTGACTAAGCTGTGCCTAGTGCGTGCGTCACTGCACACGTCCCGTCACAACCATCTGGCTGACTGAAGGTGTGGCCAAGTGCGTGCGTCATTGGGCACGTGATGGCGCAGCCAATGGGGAGAAGGTGGCGGGTGCTGCCTCCCGCGCGTCACACACCGAATCAGCAGAAATAACTTTAACGCATGTCAAAAAAATAAATCGAAAACATTTCACCAAAGGGACTACAATGCTTTCGCATTCCCACACGCAAGCAGTCTTAAGTGTCTTTGCCGAATTTTTCTTTTTGTTTTCTTTTGCCACAGCCCCTCAGACACATGTATGTCTGGAAATGAGGATAATTATTTTTATTATTAACTCGCGCACACTTGTTGTCGTAATATTTATTTTTATTTTTACAACATGTACACGGGAGAACCGTGTTCGAGGCGGGGTATAGGCCGCACGTCCGGAGGCTTCCTGGCCTTTGACGACGTCCATTCCCCGAAGTGAAGAACCCAGGGGTCCAGTGGAG
Source organism: Ixodes persulcatus (assembly GCA_013358835.2). Taxonomy (NCBI): domain Eukaryota; kingdom Metazoa; phylum Arthropoda; class Arachnida; order Ixodida; family Ixodidae; genus Ixodes; species Ixodes persulcatus. Next base: position 4,487 of record JABSTQ010005117.1, read on the forward strand.
GTGGGAGAATTGGTAACGTAACGAACGGTTTAATTACATGGTAGCGATACAGTCGTCAAATCCAAGAGAACAACTGAGCAGCCTCACGCCCCGCCTTATATAGGGGTCCGTTTTCTCCCTCACTCTCCGCCAGGGCAGCAGGTGCGACCGCCAAGTGCGTTGCAGCAAAGCCCGCCGCGTTGTAGCCAGAAGTGCGTCGTAGCCATGGTTCTCCGCAGTTAGGCCAGGCCTCTCTCCCCTTCCGGAGCGCACGAACCCACACGCACACACACACACGTCCCGTTGACGTCACGGACGCGTTGAGACTCGTTTTGGGCAGGCGTCGACAGGTGAGCGACAGTCCAGAACACGTCGGGACTCGTTTCGGGACTCGTTTCCGCAGCGTTGAAACTCGGAAAAGGTTGCCGAAGGTTCCATTCTTAACAGCCCCTCCGGGGCCAGGGAAACCTCGAATGGCCGGTGGTACAATCGCTGGCCTGAAGAGGTGGGCTTGGAGTAGGCCTTGAGAAGACGCTGCAAGCACCAAACAAACTCCCAAACCTCTCACAACGGAGGCATCAGCGGAAACGTCCCCCACAACACCACGCCACACCGCAGTCAAACGCTCGGAATTCGCCAAAGACCCGCCAGACTGGATTACGGATTACCAAAATTTGGTACAATTCCGGGTATCGAGACCCCCTGTCGCCAAAAAAAACTCATTTTTCCAACGAGGTCACTATGAACAAAATACCAAAGACAAAAACTCTTCGCAATTTGTGAGGTCCTTTTGGGGTTTCAACGAAGTGCCCCCACTTAGATCCTCATTCCCGTGGATGACGAAGACCTCTGAGATCATCCCTACTATTTTTCGTGATGTCAAAAAAATCTGCTCAACCCATCGACATTGCCGTTAAATTTGCCTTTCCTTTTTCTTACGCTGAAGTCTTTGTGATCGATTTTCACGTGATTTCTAGACGTGAAAATGCGGTCCTTATAGCGCCGATAAAACAATCCGCCTCTTTCATGCGCCGTCACGTTGGTCCTAGCAGTCTCCTGAGCTGTACCGCGAAACCCTGACACACTAGGGTCGCTCTTCTGCTCGACTGTCAAAGACACTCTGTCTACTCGTAGCAGAGGACCAAAGTTACGCGACGCCGGAGCTACGAGAGATCTTTCACTGATCCCCTCTTCCTCCGCCTTTTCCGCCGGCGCGTTGGGACGGCGTACGCTTCCTAGTGCTACGAGATCAGGCTGTTCTACAACCTGGTCTCTCTCATCCCGGTTTTCTGCCTCCAACTCTGGGAGTGCTTGCTCCCCGTCAGCTGCCTCTGGCTCTGGATCACTCGTCAACAAAGGGGTGACCTGACGCGATTTGGACCTCGTACACGACTGAACTAGCCCTTCTCCCAGTTGTTGAACCCTTTCGCGCAGCAGGAAATCTGACCGGTTAGAAAACAAATAAGGATATTCCAACGGGACTGTTTGCGAGACAGCCGCCTCTGTCACTAGCTCTCCGAACGGGCCAGTTATCATTACTGTCGCCATAGGCAGACAGACACTGTGCTTTTCGAGCAGCTGCTTGATCCAAACTACCTTTCCTGTAAAATCGGATGGCGTTACATACGACGGATGGACAACGTCCATCGTCGCTGCACTGTCCCGAAGCACCCTGCACGGCTTTCCGTTTACATGGAGCTCGTGAAGATAGGGACGAAGAAGCTTCAGGTCCCCGTCACTACCGTTCACGTACGAGAACACAACCCGCGGTTTCTTACATCAGGCCGCTGTGTGTCCCGGCTCCTGACAGTTGTAGCACAGGAACGGCTTCCTTGCCTCGAACTGCCCTGTTGGGCTTTTCCGCGCCTCGTCTCCGTTCGAGTGTTCTGCGCTCTTTTCTGGGACCTTTTGTCCTGCTTCGGGCTTCTCGGGCCCGTTTTCTCGCGAGTCGTTTCCCTGTCGGAAGGTCTTGCGCTGATCGCTTCGGCCGGATTCGCTTTCCTCTCCGCTCAGCTTTCTACGCGTTGCGTACTCTTCGGCTAGCTCAGCGGCCCTTTCGACAGAGTCGACTCCCACCCTGTCCTGCACCCAGAGCTTGACTGACTGCGGAATGCTACGAAAGAACTGTTCGAGGCACACACACTCGACTACCTTGTCTCGGCCTTCGTACACTTCCTCGCTCTTCAACCATTCTATCAGGTTGGTTTTAAGCCCGTACGCGAATTCCGAGTAGCCCTCGCTGCTCTTTTTGGATGCGTTTATAAACCTTTGACGGAACGCCTCGGCAGAAAGGCGGTACCGCTTCAAAAGGCTGGACTTCACCTTGTCGTAGTCGTCCGCGTCTCCAGCACTAAGGCGCGCGACAACCTCTGCAGCCTCACAGGGCAACAGAGTCAAAAGCCGTTGCGGCCACGTTTCTGGGGCGAAGCTCAACTTCTCACATGTCCTCTCAAAGTTAACTAAGAATAGGCCCACGTCTTCCCCAACTTTAAACGGCTGCATGAGCTTCTTCATTTGATACGACTCGGTCTCACTTGCTCGTACCGGAGCCCCAACTCTACTGTTCTGCGAGTTTAATCGCTGTTGTTCAATTTCGAGCTCTAGCCTTCTCAGCGCTCGCTCCTCTGTCGCTGCAGTCTGCTCCTGTTCTCGTTCCTCTTTCGCTGCAGTCTGTGCTTGTTCCTCTCTAGCTGCAGCTTGCTCTCGTTCCACTTGCGCTGCAGCCTGTTCCTCTTTCGCTGCAGCCTGTTCTGGTTCCTCTCTTGCTGCAGCTTCACTCTTAGCGTTCTGAAGCAGTTCCCACGCAATTTTAATTTCTTCTGCTTCCGCGCTCTCTGAAATCGCTTTACTGATCTCAGATTTCTTCATCTTTTGCTCCACCTCCAAACCCAATTCTTCACATAAACAGAATAAATCTGCTCTCAGTAACCTCGTTAGATCCATGATCGCTGCTCTTTAGCTTTGGCTTTGCTATAAAACTTGTCGCGAGGTTGTACACAAACCTAGCGCACGAGTCAAGCACTAAGGATTCCCAGCAGTTCAAAATTAATTACCCATAATCTGAAGCCTGGCGAATCCCAAAGCAAAGTCCAAACGCTCACCCACAGATGTAGCACGATGTCGCATGGTCCGATCCCAACCGCTGCCAACCAGTTGTTCGAGGCGGGGTTTAGGCCGCACGTCCGGAGGCTTCCTGGCCTTTGACGACGTCCATTCCCCGAAGTGAAGAACCCAGGGGTCCAGTGGAGGTGGGAGAATTGGTAACGTAACGAACGGTTTAATTACATGGTAGCGATACAGTCGTCAAATCCAAGAGAACAACTGAGCAGCCTCACGCCCCGCCTTATATAGGGGTCCGTTTTCTCCCTCACTCTCCGCCAGGGCAGCAGGTGCGACCGCCAAGTGCGTTGCAGCAAAGCCCGCCACGTCGTAGCCAGAAGTGCGTCGTAGCCATGGTTCTCCGCAGTTAGGCCAGGCCTCTCTCCCCTTCCGGAGCGCACGAACCCACACGCACACACACACACGTCCCGTTGACGTCACGGACGCGTTGAGACTCGTTTTGGGCAGGCGTCGACAGGTGGGCGACAGTCCAGAACACGTCGGGACTCGTTTCGGGACTCGTTTCCGCAGCGTTGAAACCCGGAAAATGTTGCCGAAGGTTCCATTCTTAACAACCGCCAAGCGGTCCAGATCATCCAAAGTTCAGTGTGACTTCACGTTCCTATGGCCGTCTGCACGTTCACGTTCAAAAGGCAAAACACCCTAGACCGTCTTCTCTTTTCAAATTACAACGAACCGTAGACCACGTGAAGGTATATGCATGCTGTCTTCACGATAATTGAGAAATCTGACAGATAGAAACGCCTAATCAACCGACTTTTACAGCTTAAAAAATCTCTCATATTAGCCGGTCCCCACTCCGCGCCAACCACAGTCTCGGCAGTGAATGCCGAGGTGGTCAGAGACCACGCCAGGGACATAAAGCCCCTCGATGTGTTGGCGTTTGTCTGCAAGTAGCGTCAAATGCACCAGTGCACGAGACCTGTGTCTCGAGCAGCCCTTGGAAGCAAATGGCGGCGCAGAACTGAAATGAGCGGCCCTTGGAAGTGAATGACGGCGGATCAGCACCCTGTCGTGACACGTGTCTTACGCGTTTCCACCACAATGGTTGGCGGTACTTGTAAGTGTGAATTCTATCGAGGGACTTTACAACGACAGCTCGTCTCTCGCCATCTGTGCACTTTTCCACTGTTCACAAAAAGCACACTCTACGCATGCTAAATCACAGTCCAGCCAGCGCTCGATCGCAGTTGCAGCCAGACACACAAACACAGCAATGAACGCGCCCTCGTACGCTTTTATGGAAAGATGTATATTCCGTTACTGGCGCGGGCGCGTGGCTTCATTTATAGTTTCGTTTGCGCGAGAACACGTGCAAAAAATCTGCGAGATCAAACCCAGTGCTCGCGCAAGCAGGTTTGCCAGCGTTGTACACTAAGTTCAAAGTCTACGGGGCATTCGTGGTTCGAATGAGGCATGGGATTCAATTCAAAGAGTAGATTTGCATGCGACATATGAAGCTAAATTTATAACTAGGACTGGACTAAATTTATAACTAGGACTGGGCGTCAATTTTAATCGAACAATTAATCAATATACCTATAGGGAGTATTCACTGGCGGCCATAGCTGTGTGATCGGCTGCGGAGCGCGTGCTGAACGCGAGCTTCCACAGTTCTTTCGCCACGTGCATTCCGCACCACCAAGATTGCCGGTCTTGGCAGCCTATTAATGCAAGCTCGTTCTAAGCATGCGCTCTAAACAGTGACCTCAAATATGGCGGCCAGTGAATACCTCCTATTGCTATATTACCCAAGCATCAAGGAGAATGCAGGGATTGGTGTTTCACGAGCCACACGCGCACGCCTTCCCCGTATAAATGATGCGGAGTGAATAACCAAAATAAAGTGCTAATGAACGCGCGTGCAAAATGCCTTTTGTTTTAGGCTTCTTTTTAGGACAGTTACTGCTGCAGACGCGAGCACGTGCGATGCGTGGAACACTATTCCCTGCATTATCCTTGATACTTGGGTAATTTAGTGATAGGTCTATGGACTCAGCTGTCTGCGCTAAACGGAGAATCGCATGGCGTTGAAGTGGCTGGGGGCACATATAACCTTCTCCTCTTCTTTCAAGTCAAACATCTCGCCCCTACAGTTTACTTTAGGTCAAATGTTCACCTAAAGTTTGCCTTCAAGCAGGTGTACCCGTACATGTCTGCATGGTGAAAGAGTTAAATTTTTACGTTTTCGTTTGTCAAAATTTATCGGTTTGACTGGTTAAAAATTTAATCGCGCTTAAATCATTAATTGATTTTTCGGTAGGTTATTAGATCAAGTGCCCAGACCTAGTTATAACGCAACGTAGAAAAACATAAGCAGACGCCCCTGTGTGAGTGGACATTGCCTCGTTCAGCAGTTTGCAAAGCAGTGGCCGGGCTAGAGTGAAGAGGCGCGATCTCTTACGGCCTTTGCGCCGGGTCGCTCCCTGCGGCGGCAGCTTGTAGGGGTCGCAGTAACCCTACCGCTCCTGCAGCGCTCTAATTCTTTCGGAGAGGCACCTCCTCTTCACCGTGTTGTCCTCTTTGCTCCGGGCTTGAGTTGGATAAGTTTCTAGAGTAATTAGACCCACAGGTCATGAGGCCGGCTGCCTTTAGGGACTTAAGGCTGAACTCCATGGGACGAATTATGTGACGAATAACTGGCGAACGCCGCCCGGCGGCTTTTGCTCTGCGCGTGGAATCAACACAGTGACTGCTACGTCGCGCGCAAAGCGAGCGTGCCGTCGGGCGGCGTTCGCCAGTTATTCGTCACACAATTCGTCCCATGGAGTTCAGCCTTTATGCGGAGCACGTCTTTCTCTTCGTAAGCTTAAATACAAGTTTGTATCGACAAACATTGAATTATTGTAAACCGAAACTTATTTCAGTCGGCTAACTACAGTTATTTCAAGCAAGTATAATTTCACACATTTTCTATCGCAGTGGTCGGGGAAAAGTTGTTCAGGATGGCTCAGGCGGCGTTGGGCATGGTTGTGTGGTCGCATTCCTACGCGGCTAAAGAAGTCTCATTGCTCCTCGGCGAGAGTGAAGGTCACAAGGAAACCGCTCTCTAGCCCGGTTATGATGGAAGAACATGTCAGGGCAGCACTGAGCATCTCGCTTGATTTTATTTCGCAACACTCATTGCGAAGACTCTGAAGAACGAATGAGAAGCGCGAGGAAACTTCACGAGTTGTGATTCTGGTCCGGCTTGCTAAAACAGCATCCTGAGTGAAAGAAAGCAGTGCGAAGGGTTGGGCGCGCGACTGTCTTGAGACGCGGCTTGAGTGCCACTCAGCTCGAGCGCTGGTTTTGGCATTGCTTTCTTTCCCACAGTCTCAGCTGAGTCGCTGTTTCTAGCTAGTCGGACCTAGGGTGCCTCAATGTCCTTCTGTTTAGGGCGATGCCATCGTTTGTAGTACCCGATGCCGACACCACGCGCTCACAGGGAAAATACAAAGAAATCGCAGGAAACAAAAATGTGGCCGTAGCACAGTCAGCGCCACGAGCGCGTGCAGGGACAGGCTCTTTTACGCGCTTCAGAACAAAAAATAAAAATAAGGGTTGGAAACAAAATGGCCAGATGTCATCACCCCAAGCAAAGCTCACATGAAGGCACCCTAGTCGGACCTGGCTGCTTATAATTGGTTGCAAAGGACAGAGTCATGGTTGGTGTAAAGCACAAAGTGGAAGCTTGGAGTCGTTGCATTATTAAACCAACACCATGAAAGTTGATCGTCTGGCATTGTTCTTATTTGAATAAATGAAATAAAAATTAATCCAAAGAAAGACGACCTAGTGAGGGTTTCGCACATGTGCAACGCTTTTGATAGAGCACTTCATGGAAAGGGGGTTTATTAGACCCTTTTCCTGAGCCTCAGATTTGAGCCACGGTGACTGGCTGTTTGTAGCCTTACTATGAGGACCAGTCACTGCGGTTTTCACATAACAACACTGTACACATAACACTCTCCGTAAGTTGTCTACGAGTAGAGTGACGTTACAACTAAAAATCCCAAATCCCTGCACGATGGCGAACAAAACAGAACCAGCGCGGTTGGAAAGCTGGAACCTTAAAAAAAATATCTGTTAAAAATCTTGGAGTGGAGGAAACAAAAATTCTTCTTCATCGTCACCATAATATGGAGTTCAATATTTGCACCTTTCGTGGTGTCGGAACATGGCGGACAGCATTGAATAGCTTATTTGTAGGCACCAGGCGTTTTCGAGAACTTGCTCGTGACCCTTGTAACGCGCTTCTCGTTTTTTTTCTTTTTCTTGCAAGATTAACTGTAACTTACTGCAAGAACGAGGAAGTAGCGCGAGGAAATATTTGAGAAAAGAATCCTCTGCGTCAGGTACAGAATCAGCGCCACTTTGCCTGAACTTCTCAACCTCGAATTTCAGCCATCTTTCAAAAGATGGCGCAAGTGCGCGTCGTCTGCTAAAACATAGGTCCTTTTTACTATTTAGGAAAATTAGTATGCTTTCAAAAAATTACAATCATAGAACGTGATTTTATTTAGAACGAGAAAAGCACTAATTAAAGAATCGTTGCTTAAATAGCTGCCCTCTTCTTTGAAACCGATTTCTTGCGTACAGAGTCGAGCTTCAAAATAGTCCCATGATTTAAACATATTTTAAACAAATCTGAATATGAGTACGAAAAAATTACGCTTCTAGTGAACCAGCTCAGTTCTTCTAGCATACAATTAAAAAAAATTAGGTCAGATGCCAGAACGCTGTCTGAGAAAACCAAGAACGCGTTAAGGGAATTCATAGAAATTTTACCATAATCAAGTTGTGTTTACAAAAAAAAACGGCTGGCGTTGCACTTCTAATATTTTGTATTCTGAGTTCCTATGTTTACCACAATCATGCCCTTAAATGTCGTTGCAGCGTTATGATGTGAAAGTGAGTTACGAGACTTCAAAGTCACATAAAAAAGGCTCTTTTTGAATAAATATTAAAAAATTTGAGCGAGCTAATTAACAAAACACGTATGCACGGAACTAGACGAGTCCTTCTTTTATTCAATAAAAAAATAAGAACACGTCTTGGATGCATTACAAGTCTAGAAACTTGGAATGCATAGAGGTATGTCTTTGAAAATATCAAAACTTGCACTTTTTGTTTTCTTATTGTGCGTTAAGTTTTGAAAATGCGTACCATAATTTGCACGAAAAGAGTTATGATGAATTGGCGATTTAATTGTAAAAAGAACAAAATACGTAACACGCACACAGACGCGACATTTGCACAGCAAACAGGAGCGTTAGCACAGCTGCCACCGGTATTATAGTTGGGGCCGTGAAACCGCCGCCTTAAGATTAAGATAGGAGACACCTCTAGTACGTAATATAAGTCGTTTTGGCACCGTTTTCATCTGATTTTAATTTCAAAATTGCCTCAAAATGCGCTTAAAACAGTCAAAAGGGTCATATTTCTGGATTTTATTACAATTCTCCAGTACTCTCAGGGGAAAATCCAAGGGTCGTACGACCTTTATGACATCCTCATAATGAACCTCAAAAATAATCAATACTCTGGTGCATTCCTGAAACGCAGGTTTGTGGTGCGAAATTTGCCCATTGAGTGACGAGCGGGTGAATCCTCTTAAGGTATCTCGGTAAGACAAAAGAAGGTCATCCATGGGCGTCCGCAGAACTTTTTCCAGGGGGGTGCACACTTATACCCCCCCCCCCCCCCCCCCCTCGGGAAGGGGGGGGGGGATGTTGGCGATGTAGGCTATTTTCAGCACATTTCCACTTTACTCTCTACCTGCTTTCACGGCTGCGCCCTGGATTTGGGGCTACAAACCACTGATCTCTGTGACAATTGCTAAATCGCGCTTCCCGCTCCGCGAGTGAAGCCACCGGACGGCCATCTTGCATGTTGAAAAATCGCGTTTTTGGAGCGTTGCGGAGGCTGGCGGCAGCGTGCTGAAGACACATTTTCTACTCGTTCGTCTTCATTCGCCGAAGAAGTTCTTTAAAACCATCTGTAAGCCGTGATACTTGCCATTGAGAACACGTGGAAAGTTTAACGGAAGCACAGTGTCGCAGAAAGAAGGCACAACACGTCGAAAGTAAGTTTCGCCGGTTTCGCGACAAAATCAAAACTTCCTTGCACATTTTTTTTTTGCCTTTTAAATTTGCCGCTTTCTCAATAGCCATTTTCAATTTCCAGATACTAAATAGCATGTTGGGAACAGTAATCCATAGTATTCAGAAAATGTAGTTGGTTTGGGTAGCTAAAAAACAGCCGGAGTACCCTTTAACTGGTGTGGGTGCAGCTCCCCCCCCCCCCCCTCTTGCACCCTTCTCGAAATTCAAGGGGGGGGGGGGGGCAACTGCCCCCCCTTGCACCCCTCTGCGGTCGCCCATGAGGTCATCGATGGCGGCTGTAATGCTGGCGCGTGTAGCGTCTAGAACCGTGCTTTGGGGCTCACGTAAATAAACTATGCACCGCAGAAAGCTTAAATTGCGTGAGAACGGGACGCTAGTGCTTGGGATAGAACACGAAAATGTGAGAACATGACATTATTTGGATCAAAAGATAATTAAGAAAGACAAAATTTCTTTATGAGCCGACTTTCACCTAAGCATAATATTATCAAAACAAGAAATGACTTCGCGGACGCTTGTGTCATTTATATCAATGAAAAACGCTTGTCACCAAAAGAGATAATGTTTTCTTTCCAGCTGACAAGATTTTTCCTCCACTGAATAGACCATACACGAAATACACCGGAACTAACTTTCGCCCCCACCAGAGGAGTGTCCAACCTGTTCCGGCTTTCTGCTACCCTCACCACTTGTACCATACTAGCCGAAATACACAGCGCAACTGGGACGCCGAAGAACATGCTCCGTTTCACAAGTTGGCCTCGGCACTGGCAGGGCTCGAAAGCGTAGTTTTGAAGAATCCTCCGCTCGCACAAGCACTCGCGCTGAGAAAGCGCTCTCGAAAACCAGCGCCCGTGCCTTTGCCGCGCCACTCAAAGCCAAATTTCGAGCTTAGGTTTACGTCCACGATGTTGGTTGCGGTGAGAAACCAACGACCGGAGGGGCGATGAGCACGTACATGGGCAAGAAGAGCATAAGACAATACTAACCCTTAGCTCGCAGGTGTGGGTGCATGAGGATCGATGGCGGTGAGCAGTATAGGCCTCGATTTCTACCGACAGCGCTACGAAATTGACAAACCAACAAAGAGGCAGTGCACGAAGTGTTGCAGACGTTCGAACAATTTCGCATACGGTCTTTTTGATATATAGTAGGCTTAAGTGGACATGTTCTCAAACTTTCGCCTTCTATTCTTAGCACATAGCGTCGCAATCTCACGGAGTATGAACTTTCGCGCGCAGGTGTGGGTGAGGATCGATGGCGGTGAGCAGTATAGGCCTCGATTGCTACCGACAACGCTACGAAATTGACAAACAGCAGAGGAATCTCGACGTAACAAAGAGGCAGCGCACGAAGTGTAGCAGACGTTCGAACAATTTCGCATACGGTATTTTTGGGTATAGTAGGCTTTAGTGGACATGTTCTCAAACTTTCACCTTCTATCCTTAGCACATAGCGCAGCAACCTCACGGACTATGAACTTTCTTCGATGCATATGTAGTTTATCTATGCGGGCCGAAAAACACGTTTTTCTTTTCTCCGGAACTCACTGCATATAGGGTATTCACTGGGTGCCGTACTCGAGCGCGCTTTAGCAGATCGCACCGATGACTATAAGGTGGAGGCGCTCTAAGCACTCATCGATAAACTGAACATGTTACCCAAGTTTATTAAAAATGATATGTTGCGTGAGATAAGCAGAATATTTAGAAAAACTGGGACCAGGCAAGGTCGTGAGAACTGGCATGCGCGACCTATACCTAAATGATCACAATCTTTCGCAATGGCAAGAAACAAAACAAGAACAATCAGTATTTACTTCATAGAAAAAAAAAAGTTTAACAAACATTTGAAAATAAATTTTCCCAGGTTTTCTCGAACTTCACGAGGTTAAAAATCAAAGCGAGAAATCGATGAGTCTGGCCAGCGTACGTCTCCCGGACTGTACTTGGCGTTACATCTTGCGATTGCCCACAACGGGCGTTACGAGTCCTCCCAGCCAATCCGGAGCGGTGAACGTACCACGTGACTACGCGCCCCACGCATCACGGCAAGGTCACGTGACCCTCGGACAGCGCTGGATCGGCTTCAGTGGATGGCAGCGCCCGCAGCGCTCCATCGTAAGCTGAAACAGAGTTCAGTACCAGGTCGATACACGCGGACCTCCACAGCCGCGCTCCACGCGCGTCGGACGCAGCTGCCGGGGCACCGCGTATTCGAGAGAGTGTATTGATCAGCCCCCGCAAGGGGAAGAAGGGGTCCGTCCCCGGGGCAACTCGCGGGGAACGCGCGACGTGTCGTTCGTTCACAAAGGTGCCAACGCCGGGGGCCAGCACAAGCGTCGTCCACGACGACACATCGCTGCCGGATGCCCGCGTCGGAGCCGCCTCCGGCCTCCCACGATAACACAGAGCCTCACTGGAAAGCCCCTCTATCTCAAACGGAAGGTACGATACCGGGACGCGCCCCTCGTAACTCGGGGGTTTGGTGTATATGTGTACTGCTACCACGCGGCGACTACGGATGGTTGGCGGAATTCAATGCCGTCGGAGGCATCGGAGTGTTTAATCGAGTGTTGACGCGACAAGCCGTATCTGTGTCATCGCTGCATCGATTTAGTTTCTTTTTTTGTTGTTGTTGTTCGTTTTGTTGTCTCGGCGACGACGACTGCGCTGCAGCTGGGCGAACAATGAAGCGTCTCGTTGGTGGGTTCTTGCCGTTGCAGTGATGTTTGACGACGAGCTCGCGGACGACGCCAATGCAGAAGAACGACGTCCCGTCCCTCAGAGTACCGAGCGTTTTCACCGGGGCCGTTGAGAACAGCGCGGACGAGGACGAGGACGACGACTACTACGATGGTGAGTCGTCGTGACCTCCCGACTGAATCTGTTTTTAGGAACAACGGAAGCGGTGTAAATCAGCTGGTTCCAGGCCCAACACCCTAAGGGTGCTTTTCAAACACCCTGAGGATGCTGGTAAGTGGCCTAAAAATAGAATGCTAGCAATCTTAGCGACCTCCTATACTCGTTGTCAACTAAAGAAACAAATAAAAGGTTTTGCGCATTGTTTAAACGCCGCCCAAACTAGTTCTTTCAAGATTTGGTTACCCGGCAGCGTTGGGTAAAGTACATATAAAAAGTACTTGAAGTAAAGTACAAAGCAAACGAGAGGTTATGTGTTTCAAGTAAAGTAGTAAGCACACCGGGCACAATGCACATGAAGTAAAGTACTATAAATGCAACGTACCAGGCGTCCGCGAGAAAACCGAACACTGTTTTTCGCACCGCAAAAATTAACTAGACATCGCGGACAGCTCAAACTCCGTCAGAACGTAGCCCCAGCCGTTCGAGCAAGATGGCATAGTTTCAGCACCAACAGTTATCTCATTAAAAAGTTGTAAGCGATTTTCTGAAAATTTCAATGGAAAAACGACGGCCGACGGAGCTCTCGAATACCTGGTGCTGTATGGTGCCAGAAACCGAAAACGGACGAAAATGGTCTCCATTTTGCCATTGAAAATTTCAGAAAATCAGTTATAACTTTTCAATTTGGGCGCTGAAACTTTGGCATGTTGCTCGAAGGGCTGGGGCTGCGTTCTGACGGAGTCGGAACTCTGCGCAAAGTCTAGTTTATTTTTGCGGTCCGAAAAACAGTGTTCCGTTTTCTAGCGGACGCCCGGTACCTCTAAGCGGTAGAAGTACTTTTTAAAACAATCGTTCATGATGCCCTTATATTCCCCTATAGTGTTCTTTTTAACTGACATACATTGCGACAGGGGTAATCGTAAGTGCATCAGTTATTTTTGTAAATGACGGTAAATATTGAATAAAGTGTGGCCATAGAATAGTTTTTTTCTCTCTCGCTGATAATTATTTAGCACAATCAACTTATAATGCATTTATTTGTTGACAAATCATAATTTTGTGATATAAATTTAACAGGACCATCTTTGGGGAACCTACTTTAAACTTGGGAGTTGCACTTTCCTCGGAAAGTACACAAGTAAATACTCAGAGAATGTACTTCAAGTAAAGTACAAGTTTTTTAAACCTACTTGAAGCTTGAAGCATGTACTTGAAGGGGTCATCAAACGATATCGGGTTGGAATGTTCATGACTTTGCAGAGGCGTACTGGTTCTAGTTTGGCTTAAGTATACTCGCGCGGACCAGGACTGACTCATGAAGCTTCTTTGCTGCGGTGAAATTGCGAGGATAAAAGGGGACTAACTTCTTTGAGTCTTACCTTCGCAAAGCTTGATGACGTAATTGTGAGATCGCCTGCTTCGGAACCAAATATCGTGCCTTGTTTATCGGTACCTGGACGTTTTCCGAGTGTTCGTGTCACTCTCGAGTCATGTTCCCTAAAGTTTGAAAAGTCAAATGCCCTTATCCTGTTTTCGTTAACGTGAGCCCCGATAAACCCCGATTTTTTTTGCCCTACACAAAAAGAAAATTAAAAAAAACACCGAATCTGCGGTAAAAAAAGAAGCCCCAAAACTCTACTTTCCCCCTCCTCTAAGCTCTCCGCAACGAAGAAGTTGCTACTGCGCCTGCGCGCCGATGGCCTTGGCTGTAGAGTTCCGGGTATCGTAGCGGATCACGGAGAGCCTTGCGGGACGGCGAAAACGATCTATGAAAACTCCCTAACATACGGCGATCACACAGAGAGAGCGAAATTACAATTTTAAGTCAAATAAAGACCCTAGAGGTGCTCCTTCGCTAAACGGACAAGAGCCAGCTAATCGACATAAGCAGCCGAGGCCAGCCACACCGCCAGTGTGGAGGAGGGGGTAGCGGGAAGATCAGATGGCTGCGGGGCAAGCGGACAGGAGATGCTCAACGTTCGTGTAGGTGCAGGGACAGGGCCCAGGCCCAATTGGGGCAGGAGGGATCGGATCTGAAACGACAGAGGAAAAGTCGGGCGGAAGTGATGAGTGTGTGAAGCTCGATGGCTCTCAGTGTGTGTCTGTGAGGTACTAAGCTGGGGGTGTGGCGTAGGCAGTGTCTGCATCAAGTGTAGGAGTAGTGCGTAGTGTTGTTTCAGGGTCCTCTTGTAAAAATGTGCCTCGTCCGCCATGAATGGGAAAGGACATGGGATTACCGGCGCCTAGATAAGAGTCTCGCAGGCAAGTTGATGAGCCAACTCATTACCGGCAATCCCTGTGTGGCCTGGCACCCACACCACCACGAGCGAGGCAGGGAAAGTTGTGAAAGGGCGGAGGAAAGCTCGTCGCGCAAATCCCCGGGAAAGCGGTACGCGCGAATTGCCCGAATCGCTTCCATAGAATCAGTGCAAATGCGGTACCGGGGAGCAGGTGGAAGGAAGTTAAGTTCTTGAGTCGCTTGCGCTATGGCAGTGATTTCAAGAACGAATGGAGAAGTTCGGTTGGAGTAGGTGCCAGCGGTGGATGTAATGGGAGGGGTGGCCGGGCGCGTCAGGTGACACAGGCTGCGGCGTCGAGAGGAGGGGAATGGGAAGCGTCCACGTAGCATGAGTAGTACCAGGTGGAAAAGGGTCGTGGTGCAAGGCCCGGGCTTGACGGTGTCCAGCATGCAGACCCGGGGTCATGTGGGCAGGGAACGGGGCGCATCAAACATTGTCCAGAATAGGATTCTTTTTTTTTTTTTTTTGGGGGGGGGGGGGGTATAAGGGGAAATTAATAGGGCGTATGCAAGCTTGTTGCTGAAGCCCGTGGCCTTGCGTAGAGCCCGACAGTTGTGATTACGAGACGGAATGTCCAACGAGCCTGAATGTCCAACGAGACGGAAGATCCAATAATGGATATTCAGGCACGTTGGACATTCAGGCACGTTGGACATTTCGTCTCGGTTGGACCTTCCGTCTCGTTGGACATTCAGGCTCGTTGGACATTCCGTCTCGGTTGGATCTTTCGTCTCGATGGACATTCAGGCTCGTTGTACATTCCGTCTCGATTGGATCTTTCGTCTCGTTGGACATTCAGGCACGTTGGACATTCCGTCTGGCCTGTCACGTGCTAGAATAATTTGTCTTGTTAATTATACAGACTTGTGTGTATATTTAATCCGCGTTCCTGCAGACATTGCTGTATTTTCATCATTCTAAAATGTCGTGCCGCTAAAGCCGACGTTGACGAGCCGACAGAGAAACGCAGAGCAGACACAAGTATTCTGATTTCATCTATACATGAAGGCATGGTGGTTAGTTAGCTGAGTGCCGATGCGCAGCTACGTACCCGTCGGTTAAAGGTGTTGAATGTACGACGCCAAACGCTCCTTTGACATTAACATTTCAAATGTTTCGATGACATAAATCAGTCAATTTGAAATATATAGGAAAATAGCTGGTGTCTGCGTGTTCTGGTTTCAGCAGTTTGCACAAGCGTAATTTCCCACTAATAAAAAAAGTTTTAAATAAAATTTACATCTAACGCGTTTATAAATGCACGAAGGTGGGACCCGACAACCCATGAGTAAATGCAGAACAATTGTGTGAATTGAATACATTTTTGTTTTTGTTCGTTTATCCTTGGAACAGACAACTACTTTCTGTACACTGCAGTTGCCAGTAGTTTACACACGCACGCGTTCCCTGCCAGAAGGTTTGTATGGCACATACTAGAGCGAGAACACTGATATCACGCAGTGCGCAATTTTTTTTTTGCATGGGACATCCATAGTGGTTCTCAGAAGCCAATGTAATTTAACTGGCTTCTAGAAGCACTCCGAAGCTCGCGATCCTGTCGAGGTAGTTGATGACGTCTTGGTAAGTGGGAGCTTGACTTCTGATAAAGGACGCGAACGCATCCATCTCGGCGTGCAGCAGATGGTTCCTGTTGACAACGGCGCGGTCGGTTTGTCTCCAGCCAGGGGGCCCAACAACAAAGCCTGGAAGCGGTTTTTTGCTGCGTGCTGCGATACTTGCAGAAACTGAATTTACTCCGCAAGATCAGGATGGCGGCTGCCAAGGCGACTGTGCAGCCCGTTGTGCCAGCCCTCTACCATGTTTGTCGTTGTTGTTTCCAGCCCTAGGCCAATTCGCAAAACGGAGAGGGGGGAAAGTGCCCATTTGTCGAACTGTCGAAAAGAGTTGATTAGGGTGTCTAGGTAGCCTGGGACAGTGGGAGTCAACAATGATACCCTCTTTCCAAAAAAGAGAAGATGACAAATGAAGCACTCAGAATTTGCAAACGTTCAATAGGGAATCGTACCCGGGTCGTTCAAAATTATAAAAGTCGGGTTCTACGTGAATATGTTCACTCGTGACTCTAGCATAATGTAATTTGAGAAGACCTAGCAAGGGGCTAACCTCCTGATCTTGTGGTCATATGTGCACTTGTAATGTGCACATATGAATAAATCGCGGTCGCACTGTCGCAGCGGCTCGGCGACAGAGTTACAACCAGTTGAAATCCAATCGCAGCCTTGGTATGGTACCTGGGCGCGTAACGGTGCGATTGCTGCATGCCACGTGACCGAAAAAGGACGGAAGCGAATCCTAAAAGGTATTGTATCAATTATTAAAATTACCTACTTGTTGCTTAACACATAATTCACCGCGACAGCAATGGCTTTGGTGGCCGAACCATGCGAAACTAATAGTCGCAATAAGCCTGAATGTGCCGACTCCTCTGAACAATCACCGGACTAAAGCTCACCACTTTAGGACTTCACCAGCACAAAGGCTCAATGGAAGGAACATTGTAGTTTATCATTTTTTTTTTTTTTTTGGTATGAGGATCGAATTTTTGTTTCTGGGGACCGAGAAGCCAAATAAAAAATGTCTGGAACTTTCCCCCCTCGTTAAAAAAAAAATAAAAAACTACAATTTAGTGTAGTTACACAAACTACACCGACTTGGCCTAACAATAATATTAACAATTTGACCAGGCATTTCTCTCCCATGCGGGGTACATCATCTTTGCGCGACCAGGGTCAATGGGGAAAATACATTAACCCGTAGAATACGGAAAGAAGACTATGGCTAGGGAGAAGCACGATTGACGATTCTAAGAACTCTCGTGGACCCAGTTGTGGCGGTAACGCGTTACAAATAATGGCGTTACCGGTAACGCGTTACCTTTTTCGGCAACGTAGTAACGTACTCGTTACTTTTTCAAAACTGTAAAGGGTAACGTATTTACGTTACTTATTTCAAGTCACGTGTAACGTAGTTACGTTACTCGTTACTTCTTCCAAATACTTAACAAAAATTACAATTCAATATTTTGCGTGTTTTGGGGTGCCAAGCCATGTAAATTTTTAAGTTTTTGTGTTTTCTTTGCGTTTTCTCTCGAGAATACTTGTTGAAACCGTAAGAAATATGAAGTAATTACGTTCAGTTTCTTCTTGAACGTAATGTTTCTCGAAATAGGGCTCTTATGCATGCCTGTACCGTCAAAACAGTGAAACGTGTTAATTCATAATTAAGAAAGTAACGCAAAAGTTACGTGCGTTACTTTTCACCGGTAACGAAAACGGTAAGGCGTTCCTTCTATTTTGAAGTAACGTAGGACGGTAACGCGTTCCCTTTATTTGCAAGTAACGAGTAACGTATTTCGTTACTTTTTTACGGTAACGCCCACAACACTGCGTGGACCCCACATTTGTTTCTGTGCCAGAGTTACGACGTTCTGAAAGCAAACGTGTGACCGATTGTCAATGGTCAATGAGTTCGGTCTTTGATCTTGTAGCACGTGTGACCTTTTCCACGTCCTTTTTTTAATTATAAAAATTATCTTTATATTGACATATATAAAACGAACAACAAAATGTATTATTTTTTTATGTTTATGAAGTCTATGAAATACACGAGCACAATTTTCCTTTTATTCGGGGGACTTCACAGAGGCAACGTCAGCGGGGCAAGCTCAGCGGCACACCAAAATAGCCGTGCATCGAAAAGCCCGGTATTGAAAAGCCCGGTACCGAAACGACCACGTACCGAAACACCACGTACCGAGATCTCCGCGCCGAAACGTCCGGTTCCCCATTTCATCGAACGCGTTGTTCACCGCCGTCGCTTTCAGTAATCAAACTTTTTCATATCCGTTGGATATTCAGACTCGTTGGACATTCAGGCTCGTTGGACATTCCATCTCGGTTGGACCTTTCGTCTCGTTGGACATTCAGGCACGTTGGACATTCCGTCTCGATTGGACCTTTCGTCTCGTTGGACATTCAGACTCGATGGATATTCCGTCTCGATTGGACCTTTCGTCTCGTTGGACATTCAGACTCGATTGACATTCCGTCTCAATTGGATCTTTCGTCTCGTTGTACATTCCGTCTCGCCTGTCACGTGACCAATTGGACATTCAGGCTCGTTGGATATTCAGTCTCGTTGGACATTTAGGCCATAAGCGGACAGGCGACCCAGTTGACGTTCCCTGTGGACTCTGAGGAGAGTAGGAAGAGGAAGAAAGGAGCCCTGTAGCGTAGAGTTTCTCTGTAGATGCGTCTATGGGGAGGAGCAGAGCTGCTTTATAGAGTGTATTAAGGGCGGACCGTACACGTTTCGTCTATGTTTGCGTAAGCACTCAGTAAGTTAGAGTGTAGAGGATCTTGTTGAAGGCGAAAGCTGTAACTAATTGACCGGCTCTGCGTTCGTCGACCATACCATGTCTCCGGACAACTCGGCAGACCAGCTATATTACCTGATGGCGGGTGTTTATGGTTGTCTGTATCGCCGCGGTATAAACCCCAGGACCCGACAAGAGGGGGTCCAAGGGATAGGGCGGTTGTCTAAATGTAAGAAGCGAGTTAAAGGGGTTATAACACGCTAAAAATAAAATATGAGATAACTATACTGCTAGGACCCACTGTATGTTCCTCTAATCCTGCTAAATTTGTTTTGAAAATGGCACGATAGTTTCGTGGATAAATCGATTTTTATGCGGGTCCCTCGGAGGGGCAAATCCGGAGGCTTGCTACGTAGCCAGCCTCCAGCGCTGTGTCTCCTTGCACGCACTCACAGACTTGACCCTCTTGGCGTCTCGAGCTTCAGCTTCCTCGTTTACCTTCCCCGTTTCGAGCATGCGGTCCGTGACGATTACGTCTACGGCATCGCTCTCCTTGTCAAAGTGTTCGACATTGATCGCAGCAGCGATGAGAGTGATTGCTATCAAGAGATATTGGAAGCTGTTCATTTTGACTGTGACCCGCTGGCGACCAGCTCCAGCGACGACGAGTTACGGACGTCCGTCGTCCGGGAATATCTCGCAGGCGCATGCAGGGTGGAAGGTCAACGGGCCGGAGGCGAGAGCGAGAATAGCTTTCGGGTTACCGAGTTGCGTGAGCGGTTTTGATCGTACCGCGGCGAGGAGAGCTTGGACAAACATGGGGGCGCCTAGAATGAGAGAGCGTTCATGGTCACGTGGTTTATGGACACCATGGTGTGACTAACTTTGGCAGTGTTGCCTGGTCACCAGATGAAAATGATAAAAATTCGTTAATTGAAAATTGCAATTACCAGAGCTCTGAAAATCGCGTAACTTGGTGTTTATACTAAGTAGCCTATAAGCATTCCATTTCAAGAATACTGAGCGCTGTTACTGGGAGTGGGAGTGGGAGTGGGAGAGGAGCAGCTCTGATTTCTCAAGAGCAGTTTGGAGGCCTGAGCGGGAGAGGAACTGTGCGATAAGATCAAGACTGGTTTGGTGGGTGGATTCCACCTACCCAGGCGACCCGTGGGTACACCCGAGGGTGATGTCGTCCTTGTAGAGGAGGGATTGAAGATGTGAGATCGTGGACAGGGTTCGCGTGAGTGGAGCGATACCGGGGTTAAAAAGGGTTCGGGAGGGTACGGCACCTTGAGGGGTCGCGCGGGTGGTTGTCGCCAAGCCGAAATTGGGCCCGTCGAAAACGGAGAAATGCAGAGATATAAGCTCGTCTCTTGGAGGGGGCGAAAATTGTATCGTGTAGCGGGGTATCGAAGGCTTTGAGGGCGTCAACTTTCACGAGCGCATGAACCTGACCGCCAGTAGGAGATAGGAAGGTTTCTTGCAGTAGAAAAAAAGAGATCCTGGGTGGACATATGAGGGCGGAAAGCAATTTGGTTGTGAGCCAGGAAATTGATTTTATCGAGAAGATCCTTCAGACGAGTAAGCGCCATTCGTTCCATGGTCGTTTTAACACAAGATATAAGGGAGATGGGTCTGAGATTTGCAAGGGTAGCTGATTTGCCATGTTTCGGAATAAGGGAGACAATGAAGGAAGTCCATTCAGTTGGGAGGGTACCAGCTTCTCAGTGAGAATTAATTTGGAAAAGGAGAAATTATTTTCAGTGTCGGGGAAATTTTTTGAGCATAGAGTAGGGAATCTGATCCGCGCCTGGGATTGTTCCGGCTTTACTCTGGGCCAGAGCGAGGTTCAGTTCGAGGAGTGTAAAAGGTTGATCTAGATCTGAAATAGGAGGGCCTAAGTACACGGGGTGTAGAAGAAAGGCAGTAGAGGAGGTGTATACAGTTCGGTGAAGTGTACTAATAGAAAGTCGGGACCATACAGGAAGATGCGTTTTTGAAGAGTGGGAGGTGGGACAGGTTGTGGTCCAAGAAGTGGACGAAGTAGATACCAAGGCAATTTGGTGTGCAAGGTTCGATTAACTGAGTCGCAGATGCGATTCCAGTTCGTAGTGGCGAGTGTAGTGCAGTGAGTGAAAATATCAGAGTGTATAGGGTATCTAGTGCCTGTCGGGGCTGTGAATTTCGTGGTTGGCTGCGAATGCGGGTTAGTAAGCGTTTGCGGAGCTTGAACAGCTTCATAAAGTGGGGGTGGGGTTGATCCGCCGGGAAATTTGCATGCATGTCAATGGTAGCCTGGATCGCGCTTGTCGGAACAAGCTTGTCCAGGAGGCGTAATCAACGCACGACTCTGCGTTCAGAATCCGGCAGAAACAGTCTCCGTTTGTGTGGTGACCCGCTTTTGGGGCTTATGTATAAGTGAAAATATGATCTGAATAAGGTGGTGGTCTGAAAGTAGGGTGTCAGGCATGACTTCCCAAATGTCGGGGGGATGAGGACCAGTGTGGAACATGAGGTCTGGTGTGGTACGTCGTTGTGTGGCGTGTCCATCTCGTGTAAGCAAGTCCGGTGTGTTTATAAAGGAGTATGTCTGTTGCATTGTGAGTGTGTGCAGAAACCGTCCTGGACGGAGTGTAGCGGCGTATCCCCAGAAAGTATGCGGCGCATCAAAGTCCCCGATAGTACGCTGGGATGTGAAGGTGCGGAGATACGTAAAGAGGGGAGAAAAAAAAGAGAAGATGATTTAAGAGGGTTATAGACATTAACTGAAGTGAGAGGTAAAGATGGGGGGTCTGGATAGTAGGGTAAGGCAGTTACGTAAGGGAGCAGAGTGTCTGGAACCTCTTAAGTGACATATGCAATGTCTTCGCGAACGTAGATGGAGGAGAGCGGCGACAGCGTCGGCATGTAGAACTTGGTATCCTGGTTTTTGGCATGCCGTGTTTCTTGGAGAAGAAGAAAGTGTGGGAGTGTGTGTTGCGTTAGGAACCATTGATATAACGAAGTATGATTTGTGGAGAGGCTACGACAGTTCCATTGTATCAGTGTGATTGCCCTGGTTTTATTTAGGAACGAGGGTTAGGAGAGATGAAGAGGGTGGCTGGCCGAAGTTTTGAAAATTTGCCGTCTAAGACACTTGATGGATTTGGTTCGCTCGTCTATGGGTGCAGGGATGTCGGTGAGATTCTTGGTGAATGCATGTGTAAGGGCTTTGAGTGATCCTGTGAGCGTGGTTATTTGTTCCTCGAGATGGGCCATGTGTTTGTCCTAGGAGTCGAGACGCCTTCGTATTACTTGTTGGGCTTGTGTGTCGTCGTGCTTGACCAGCTCTGCCACAGCACTGTCAAGTCGATCAAGATGTTGGAGAAGGGCGGGAGGGAATGGGGCGGGCCCGGCGGGCCGCGGCTGGCTCACCTCTGTCGTGTCGATAGCTGGCTGCAGAGAAGCTGGGACACTGGAGACTGATGATGTCGTGGTTGATGTCTTGGTGGCAGCCTGCTCCAGCAGAGGCTTCATCGGGTTGTTTCCGCATGTGACAAATTTTGGCAAATGGGGAGTGGTGACCCTGGCAGTGGAGACACCAAGTTGTGCAGGTATGAGGTTCGTCGGGGCGGGCCAGGCTTGTGGAACACGTGGGGCGGCGTCGCTAATTGTCCGGACAGGCCAGCTTACAGTGCCCGTACTTGAGACAGCTATATTGCAATGATGGGCTCGAGGTTTGGGGCGGGGGGGGGGGGGGGAGGGGGGGGGGGGACGGCAGCAAGATTCGAGGTGGCGGTAGTACACAAAGGAACGTGTGTTCCGATGAAGGTGATGATGGCTGAATTTGTTGTGCCCATTCGCCTTGCATGAAGGATGCCAGCTTGATAAGACTATACAGGCCATTGATGATCTCGTCGGGGGTGGCTCCCGGGACTATTCCATGTATGACTTCCCGGCAGGAGTTAGTTGGATCGGCTAGGTAGGTGTGGACGGAGAGGGAAGTGTTTTGTAAGGTGATGCTGGTCATGCGAAATAGCCGGTTGACGATTGCTTCGTGATGGGTGCGGAGGACGGCGAGACGGTTAATTTGACGGAGTTGAAGCGGCACATGTATGAGCAGGGAGCTGTGCGGCTTGCAAGAACCCCGGCAAAATGTCAAGGGGCTGCGCAGCTGTGCCAGCGGGAAGGATTGGGAGATGCACTATAACTGCGGGAAGTTCGGGGTTGGCGCGGGCCGGAAGACGAGATTTGCGGGCATTTCCAGGGGTGAACCATTTCCCATTAGGTCGTCTACCTCTAGAAGGATTTCCGTGTCCTGGCTCGGGATGTACGCAGAGATATTGGTGAACCGTGAAACGGCGGTGTCGGCTGTAGCCATATTGGCTCCGCACTGCTGTGGCGGCACCACACTCTAAAATAAAGGGTGTATCTTACACTCTTTGTCCCACATAATACACCCCAAAACTTCAGTTCGACGTATACAGCGCACTGACGCCGATCTGATGGTACTAACTTTCACGAGAGGCTTGATAGCCGTGTGGCACGACTTATTAAAATAGTTAATGTACGTGTTTCTGACTACAAAAAAAAATTGGTGTTTTCTTTCTGTGGTCTTTGATACGTAGTTTAGCTATTTAATAAGCTATATCACGCCGTTATCAAGCCCCTCGTAAAATATGGGACCGTCTGTTCAACTATAGTGTGCTGTAAGTCGAACTACAGTTTTGGTGTGCATTATATGGGACAAAAGGGTGCAACATGATACCCCCTTTTCTTTTTTTAGAGTGCAGGGCTAGCGGGGCCCTGTCCGCATCAAAAGTTTAAACGGCCTGGGATTGGGAAAACAAAACAAAACAAAAAAAAAAAAAAAACGAGCGGGCAAAAATGGTACTAGGAGAGAGCTGTGTACTTGCCGAAAACGATGCAGTAAAGGACTCAGGTGTACGGTGAAGGTTTCCGGAATATTCGGGTATTTTCGGAGTATTCGGGGAGCATGACGCAGGCATTGTGTTCGAATGAGCTCGCGCGGCGCTCCCCCGCGATCACGCAAGTTTGTTTATTACCGCTGAAAATAGTAACGCTCGTATTGGCATGGAAAGCGAGGTGTACTGAAACTACAATTTCCTGAAAATGAGTAAAACCATCACACACATGTTTGCCCCCTCCCACAAACGAATGAACAAACAGACAAACAACGAATATCACAATGATATTCTAGACCCTAACAAAATCGAAATTGTTCATAATTTAGAACTCTTTTGTAACGATGTCCTATCAGAATACACATGCCTTCGGGGCAGTCATGTAAATTAACTTAGTCCAGGGCCCAGGGTCGTAGCACGACTTTTTCGTCACGATAGTTTTCTTACCACAAGTGTAAAGTAATTTGTCCATTAAATATTATTTCTTTGCCATCCTAATTGTTGCCACCTGGTTTGCGGCAATACTACTCACACAAAACCTCGTGCGCCACATTGCTTAGAAAGCACAGTGCGCAATGGCTATTCGAAATATAAAATATCAGACGTGTGTGTTAAATTTATACTGGTACCGCTTGTAATTAGGAAAAGAGAAAAAACAAACCGCTTTGAGGTGTATAAACTTAAGAAATAATTAAACATAAAATGACAGACAGAGTAGCTTTTAACTTTTCAACTGACCCTCTCCTGCCCTTCTCCCTTTCCTATTTCCCTGCTGCGAACTTGGGAAGAAAATGTCTGTGTTGAAAGCAGGCACGTAGCCGGGGGGGGGGGGGGGGGGGGAGCATAGGGCCCCGCCCCCCCCCCCCCCTCCGAAATTTTCCATTTTGCTGGGGCCTCCACTCCCCCTCCCCTAATACAGAATTTTGTCATG
>JABSTQ010005118.1:0-23099 GCA_013358835.2 Ixodes persulcatus
TGCTCTCTCCGGAGATCTCGCACAGTGCGCATTCCACTCACTGCACTTTATCGTGGATTTGTGGTCGAGCAGGGCGAGGGCCTCCATTATAGAATAAAAGTGCAGTTTGTTTTTAACTGGGAACTAAGAACGTGCATGCTGGCTTTTAAGCACTTTCCAGGACACCATACTGGCGATCAGATTCGGGAAGCCTTTGAGAACGAGCTGCCGGGACGCGATGTTCAGAAAGATCAGATCGGGTGTGTTGTTTGCGACAATGCGTCGAACATGAGCAAGGCTTTTAACATGTCGATGCTAATGAAAGACAAGTGGCATGTCGACGGAGCTGCTGTTGTGGACATCGATGAAGGGGAAGCCAGCCCAGAGGAGAGTTCCACGTCAGAAATCGATGTTTCCGCAGTCCTCTGTCCATGCCATGAAATCAAATGTGCAGCCCACACTCTCCAGCTAGCAGTGAACGGGGCACTTCGAAATGAGGGGGCCGCCAAGGAGTTCATTGACGTTGTAAACCGGGTGGGAAACGTTTTTCGGCGGTCTTCATACTAGACGGGACGCCTAAAGGAGCTTTGCAGAAAGGACCTGGTTTTAGCCACAGGGACTCGATGGAACTATATTCTGGCCGCACTGAAGCGCCTGAGTCAGGTATGTGGAAACTGACTGTCAATATTATTAATGTTCATGTACAAGTGACTCTGCTTTGCATTAGATACGTGTGCATTGCTGTACATAATGTCTGCCTGATGTCCTCCCAAGCAGAGACTATTGGCGACGTGAGCGATTGAAAGCGTTGCTGTGGTCGGCCCACCACAATTGGCCCAATGCTGACTATGACGTCAGCAAAGGATGTCTCATCAACGGACATAAGAGGAATGTAAGAACTTAAATTTTGACGGTGTTGGCAGCGTTGCTTTGAGAGCGCTATGATTTCAGGCTTCTACCTTGCCCATTACAAACACCATCGAACTTGTTGAACACAAGGTTATGACGTCAGCAAAGGATGTCTCATCAACGGACATAAGAGGAATGTAAGAACTTGACTGTGTTGGCAGCGTTGCTTTGAGAGCGCTATGATTTCAGGCTTCTACCTTGCCCATTACAAACACCATCGAACTTGTTGAACACAAGGTTATGACGTCAGCAAAGGATGTCTCATCAACGGACATAAGAGGAATGTAAGAACTTGACGGTGTTGGCAGCGTTGCTTTGAGAGCGCTATGATTTCAGGCTTCTACCTTGCCCATTACAAACACCATCGAACTTGTTGAACACAAGGTTATGACGTCAGCAAAGGATGTCTCATCAACGGACATAAGAGGAATGTAAGAACTTAAATTTTGACGGTGTTGGCAGCGTTGCTTTGAGAGCGCTATGATTTCAGGCTTCTACCTTGCCCATTACAAACACCATCGAACTTGTTGAACACAAGGTTATGACGTCACGAAAGGTAACCAAACGAGGGCTCCACCGAAACATCTCGTCGCTACAAAGGTAGAGCGCGTACGCTCGCGCACCTTGAGCGCCCATTCCAGCTATGCGCACGTGCTCTTCGAAGAACCGCGTGCACAGCTTCGATCGGCGCTCAAGGTGCGCAAGCGCACACGCTCTACGTTTGATTTGACTGATGCGTACATCAGTGCAAGCCATGTATAACTTAGTATAGACCTTTTCCGCAAGGCCGCCGCCATCTTGAATTACGTCACTTCCAGTATGGGCGAAAACATCGTTTTGCTCTCGCTCAGCCATTGAAAGGTGCCCACGTTCTAAGCGCAACTGTCACTCTTTCTTGTTTCTTCTTGCCTATATTTTTCGTATCTTTTCAATGTTAAAGCTTAACTTCTTTTTTTTTTTTTCTTTTTGCTGCCCGTACTCTATTCGGAAGTACATGACTGGGGATGGAGGCAGGCGAAAAAGTTCTATAGGTGGTATCATACTATCTACTGGCCACCATACTAGTGCCGTTTCTGCTGACCGCGTGGTCATGGCGGGTTTGTACAATGCTTCTGCAGAGTGTCCGAGCCCCACCCCTGCCTGTTTCGATCTGGATGAGCATCGTACCGGCGTGCGGTCGTGTATCACTACTGCGTGAGCACTTTAAAAACCCCGGGTTAGCAGTCGTACTGCACTGGCAAAATTGCGCATCTACAGCGTGAACCAGTGTCGCCCCCTTCTGGCAGACCGACCTTACGCTAGACCGATCTCACCAAGCGTTCGGCGCATGCGCGAGGCCCTGCACGCGCACAGCTCCAGCGAGGTTGTCGCACGCGCAGAAAGACTAAAGTTCCCTCGATGCATTGCGGCAGCGGTGGCGTAGTCAAACTGGCTGGTGAGATTGGTCTATTTGACTTTTGACTTTCTCCAGAGTGTACTTCACACCTTCAAGATTGCCGTTCTTGAGGCACAATAAGTAACAGCTCGCTCTGGGCATGACTGGCGCGAGCGTTAGGCCACCTCTAGCGCATCTATACTCTGTTTCATACTTAGCGTGCAACGCTGTCAAAGCTACTGGCGCGAGCGCGTGGCTTCATCTATGGCT
Source organism: Ixodes persulcatus (assembly GCA_013358835.2). Taxonomy (NCBI): domain Eukaryota; kingdom Metazoa; phylum Arthropoda; class Arachnida; order Ixodida; family Ixodidae; genus Ixodes; species Ixodes persulcatus. The sequence continues at coordinate 2,534 of JABSTQ010005118.1, forward strand.
TTGTTTGCGCGAGAACTCGTGCAAATGATCAACGAGATCAAGCCCCACGCTCGCGCCAGTAGCATTGACAGCGTTGCACGCTAAGTATGAAACAGAGCATAGCATACGTTCGCACGAGAGCACATACTAATTCGACGCTGGACGAAGTCAAGTGGTCGCGGCAGTAGCTGTGACTACGTTGTACGCTAGAGTACATTTAGTGACTACCTTTGCCACGTGTGTCTTGGTTGAGCGTGTTCTGGCGTAGCGTCTTCATTGTGCTGTTTAAAAACCACAATGACACGAAGTTTTGCGTTTAAATAAGTATTGAGAGGCCTACTGCATTTTACTTTATTTCCAGACAGACGTTCTTGACGCAGAGTTAGTTGTGCAAGAGCACAACGACACGCATCGGGCCAAGCCAGTTGAGGCTGGGCCTCCAACATTCACTATCTCTAGACTTGGCCGGCTCCAGGGCCTGCTAAAGCCACTCGGCGACGCCACGGACAGACTTCGAGGTGACGGAGTTACTTCGGCGATCGTCCATTTGTGTGTTCACATGCTACGCACAGATCAAGAACTACCCTGCTGAAGAGTAAGCTCACATTTACTAACAGTCACAACAAATACATTTATCTTTAATTTTATAAACGTTATATGATCAATAAATCAGCAAACTTGAATGTGAAAGTGTGCTTTCTCTAAGCAGTGTAAAAGTATGATTACAAACTTGTCCTATTGCTCTTGTTCTGTCTAATAACGTCTCATTTGTACCTTATTTGTATCACTGACGCCACGCACGCCTAAATTCGAGTACGGTATCAGTTTTTATTGCAGCCGTCACACCATGCAAAAATAAAACAAACCAAAAACAAAGAACATAGAGCAGTTATAAATCACCGCTATTTAACATCATTCTTGTTGCAAAACACATGTCACGTGAAAGGGAAGAACGACAAGAAGTGAAGCCGTAAACGATACGATGCCAGAGCGCAAGGAACTCATTGCCCTGGGCGCCGTAGCTCGAGCACGCCCACTTCACTCAGATTTCGCGCGTTGCGCGACGGTCTATGCACGGATCGAACACAAAAGAAATCAACGAAAAAGCGCATGTCTAAGGAAAAAGTATGAAGCGTACAAAAAAAAAAGTTCATGTATTATTTTTAATTTTGAAAAAAAAAGAAATCGAGAGAGAAAAGAAACAATGAAAGAAATGCAGCAACACTGGGTAAACAGGGCGTTCATAGCTCAGCTGTATTGCGCAGTTCGTATCAACAAGCTAATGTTTTGATTGCAACTTCCCTCTCCTGCTTTGTTTAAAACGCGTTCTACTGTCGTTGTTTTAGTTACAAAAATTTTGCGCTACTTTTACTAGGAGTACTTTGTAAGGAGAGACCTTTTCTTCGCTAAAATGTAGGACAAATATTTTCTAGCTTAGTTCCGTTGCTTGCGGCATGTCGCTTTGAACCAACGGTTTTTCTTACAAAAAATATTATCGGGCAACAATGTGACGTCACGGCCTTGCCGTCACGTCACATCAGCCGCCATCGTGGTGGCCTTACTGCTGAGCGCGTACATTAAGTAGCATTCACTTGGCGCCATCGAATTTGATTTTCTCGGCAGGAACAAGTAAGCATGAGTCATGGCCTCTAGCACAGTTCGATGACGTTACGTGCTCTGTATATTTCGAACCTTAGAATGTGGCTTACGTACAGATAATACCCCCCCCCCCCCCCCCAATTGTTTTTTCAAAGCAGTGTAAATTATTTTTAGTGTACTATATGACTTACTTTGTTTAATTATGTGCGTATTATAAGTTGAATTAATTAATCGAAATCAGAATATATTCCCCTTTCTCTAATGTTGGGCGTATGGTGCTTCAAATCAAGTAGCGCAGCGCCATTCCCAGCTTCAGTCGTGTAAGGACAGCCGTATTTCGCGGCTTCTCCTTCCATAGCGATGGCTGTCAGGGTTCATTCTTTTTCTCTTTTTTCTTCCTATCAACATTTGGGAGCCCTTTTTAGTTGTTGCCAATACACATCATTTCAGGTACATGTCCATGAGGCTACAAACTTATTTTAATTGTGTGAGCGTTTTCTGTAATTAAGCTGAACTCTAGGAAGCAAACATATGTCAGCTAAATCGACTACCTTCGCCCTATGCTACACTTGCTTTGGGAAAGGCTCAGCAGTCACTGTTCTGCCGCCGCGGGCAGACTCCAGAGCGAGCGCCGTCGGAAGAGATTCGTCGCTTCTACGCAGGATATTTAAATGCTGTCTTGTAGGAATAAGGGGATTTGTGCGCATGTTTCATTAACCTTTTATATATTTATTTTCGATACAACGGGGAAGTGACGACTTCAAAGGCTTTTAATGTCTTTTATTTAAACGCAGGGGCACACTGATGACACTAGAGTTTTAGCAAACCTTCCGATACCGCTACAGTAGACCACACCGAGCGGGCGTGCGCTGAAGTGCACGCTTCAAAGCCAAGCTCGAACTTACGGTATAGTGCGAGTGACGGTTGATGGTAGCGGTATGCTAAAACTCTCTAATACATTGAACATAGAATACGTACACTATTGACTTAAAGTTGTGTTGAACCTTGGCACCTACGATCGTGGTAGCACCTAACTGAAGTTTTCTTTTCGCATAATTTCTTTCAGTTTCGCTGCCCTTCCAAAGAGGCTTCTGGGCGAACTTAGTGACAGGTTTAAACCGCTGTTGGTGGATGATTTGCTCGTCGCTGGAAGCGTCTTGAATCCAAGGGTAAAGCTCAGGATTTTTTAACTGACGTTCACAGAGGCGTTGCGAAAACCAACTGCGGCTGATGCGGTAGCGAATGTGAAGAGACTCCTCCAGAATCTTGAGAAGGTTAGAAATCATACTATCTTTATACAACTATTCTATCTGATCTCGTACTCAATTACTGTCACTGTGCTACGGAAGTATGCGATTGCTGCAACTCAAGAACTCACCGCAATTACGTTACGTTCGATGACTTAGCGAAGTAAAATGTTAGTTTAGAAAAGCTACTACGTCAACCTGCATGATTTCTTTTTTTCAGAACTCTGCGAACACACAGAGAATGGTTCCCGAACCAGTTGCTGGTCCATCATCGTCAGCCGATGCAGCGCTTCCATTCCTTTGGGCAGCCGAAGACTTATACGGGGTTTTAGACATGCTGAGTCCGGTGGAAGAAGTTGGGCAGCAGTCTGAATTGGATAGCTATCTGAACACGGGATACTCAACCAACGAAGTGCTAGTGTTTTGGAAAGCAAATGAAGGAAAATATCCGAAGCTTGCACGACTGGCGTTAATTTGCATGGGCATTCCAGCCTCGTCTGGTGGCGTGGAAAGACTATTTTCTACTTCGGGAGCACTACAGAGGGCCCGCCGGATGTCTTTACAGCCGCGTACAATTGAACAGATGATTCTGGTCGCTGAGCACGTTAAATCGAAACAAAAATGAATAGGCCAGAAAAATGCGACCATCAGAAGTGTATTTCTTCAACTCCATGCAGTACTGCATATAGTTTTTACGTATATAATGAGTATAAAATAAATGTTGTGAATGAATGTTGAATGTAAATAAACAGAACTGAATTATTGATGAATGTAAAAAACTTCGATAAAATAGGTTGCAGTGTGTTTCTGTGGTTTCATTTGCAAGTATCTGGTGTTAAGTATGGGTATGGGAACATTCGTGAAAAGTGTGCTGCATCTGGGACCGGAACAAGTGACCTTTTTGTGTTTTAGTTCGTTTATTTCACTTCATCACAAGGTCCACTGTAGGCTTATGTGTCTGTTCATCATCGCCCGCATTAATGGCACCACATCTTTTGGTTAAGCGAAAGGAAGGCAGTTGTGGGACTCCGTTCGCCTTTTTAAGTTTATTTTGTACACTCAAACTCGGCCGCCCCGCTCAAGTAGTACCATCAGCGTAGCAGGCGTAAGGCGATAAAATGAACTTGCACCTGTTTTCACGCAAAGCACTCGAAAGCCAGCTATACTTCGTCTCACCTTAGCATGGACTAATTGCGAAGGCTGTGCAAGCGCGAGCGGGTCGCCTTGTCTACCCACGGCCGGACTGGAAGCGCGCGCTCTCTTTCTCTTCTTACGGCCTTTGCAATTGGGACAATCGCCACCTCCCGCCGCAATTCGCGGGGGGCGCTGTCACCTCACCCCTGGGGGGCTATGTTGCGCTTTTTGGACTCCCAGGAGACTAGGGAGAAGGAAGTGGCGTCAACAACGTAGCAAATGCAGATTGGATGTTGATTTTGTTTTCTTCTGTCAACATCCAATCTGCGTTTGCTCTAGTCGTTTACCTCACTTCCTTCTCCCAAGTCTCCTGGGAGTCCAAAAAGCGCAACATAGCACCCCTGGGCTACCCTTTGCCGTTTGCACAGAGCGCGTCGGACAGTGTATCTCAGCGCTGTCGCAACTTGCGGCCGAGATTTTTATAGCCCTTGACACCTGATCCTTACGCTTAGACCCTCAGCCACTATCTATTGCGCTTCTGATGAGCCCAATACGGTGAATATTTGACGCACATCTCCGAGCAATTCGGGAGTAAAAATTAGTAAGTAGAGACAGCAAATGCAATTGCGGAAAAACTCTACTCGTCTTTACCTCCAGGACTTCTGCTGCAACTCAAGAACAGGAGGAGACGGACCCCTTCTACATGGAGGAACTTTAAATGATAAATAATTCGTACACTCTCGTGAAATGGAAGCAGGCCCAATCTATCTATTGCCGTGGTCTGCATCGTCTTTTCATAGGCCGCACATGAAGTCCGTCAGCTGCTCTAGACGAGGGTGTAGTAGTCTGTACAATTTTCGCACAGTGCATATTACAGCCTTAAGTGCTTCCTCGAGGGCTTGTGCACATATCCTGCTGATTTTTCGTTTCTGTCCGTGACCGTCTTTGCATGGTTAATCAGAAGATATTCTGAGGAACTTGTTGCAAATTAAACCAGCCAAGCGCTTTGAGTGACCGTTGTCAATGCCCTTTGGGCAACTTAGGATTGGCGCGTCTTCAAGATAAGTTGGAATGAGTAGTTGCAGAACTTCGTGCACGTTTGTACGCGGAAGGTGCTTAACAGCCTTTAAAAAAAAAAAAAAAAAAAAGCAACAATGTTGTCCAGAACTGCGAGGAACCTAGGATTTAGATAATGAATTCCGCTTTTATCCTGGCCTTGCAATAGGACGAACTGAGATCACCTCTGTTACTCGTAGTCAACAGCATAACACAGGCGTCGCACCCAAACTCACTAAGGAGTTCAATAAAGCGTTGCCAAAACAACAACCTACGAAGCTCGAACACCAGCGCAAAGCAGCTCGAAAGTACTCTCCGAGTAGGGTGAAGTGGGGTGAGGGGGTTGCGCCCCTGGCGGCAAGGAATTGAACTACATACGGAGAAAAAATGCCATTGACTCCCGGGCGATTGCAAAGGCCGCAAGAAGACAAAGAGAGCGCGCGCTTTCAGTCCGGCCGTGGTCTACCTTGACTGGAGCACTCGCTGCACGAGCGCTCGCGCAGCCGCCGAGGCTTCATCCAAAGCGAATAGCTTGCGCTTTTAGCTTGCGCGGCTAACAATAGTCCATGCTAAGGTAGCAAATGACGAGGCCGAACGTGTTTAGACCTAAAATGAGGTCTGTGTTGTGACAATAGGCAACACAACCATTACTTACTGTAACAGCAGTGATGTGATTGCTGCGCCAATTGCGCCAAACTGCGCCAAGGGGCTAACCCTGCTACATCCTGCTACATTTTGCCAAAATATGGGTAATCTGCGCCAAGCCTGCGCCAAATGACCAATTTCGGTCGCCTTTCAAAACCGAAACTAAACTGAGTACCGTAATGAGCACACGTGAGCTAGGTGGCGACAGCGGCCGCCCGACACAAAGTAACCTGCATCAATCGTTCATCCGGTCTTGCATATTTTTTCCGGCTCTAATTTTTTCCCGTTTTTCCCGCCGTCTCTCGTTTCGCGCTCTCGTCCTCTCGTCGTCTCGCCAGTCTCGCGTCTTTTTAAAAAAAATTTCAACGATAGACGCGGCTATGTGCGGATGCTCCGACGCTAGCGTGCCGGGTTCCAGCCATGCCGTCATGCTGTAAAACTAAACCACGTTTTTGCGCGGGGGGAGTTACTTTGTGAGCTGAAGCACTTGCTCCTGAAAACAACGGTCGTGGGAAAACTATATTTGGTCCCTGCCTGCCAATCACCGTGGTCGCGCGACGGCGGGTGTTGCCGTCCCCACGTTGATGCGGATATGGCGCTTTCTAAACTGAAACGTAAGGACCGCCCTAATGTTCACCAACATTCCTGTTCTTGTTTAATACGCTACTAAAAACATCCCTCTAGCTCAAAGACTGCTGTGTCGAAGTACTGATTACCTAGGTTTTTCTCCGTAGGCTTTCTTTCGAGAGGGACCCCGGTATACGTGAAAAATCTGCCGCGAAAGAGAGTTGGTGAAGAGAAGTGTGCTAAAGCAAAGAAGGCAATGTCTGCACGCTGAACCCGCACATCGCGCTTGTTTGTCTCGAGTTCAGTCATTGCGCAAAGCGCTCCAAGAACTTTCTGAACCTGGCTCGTGATGTCTTGCATCGATGTGCTCAGGTTCTTTTTTGTTCTGTGTGTTTAGCTTGTACCTCGCCAGCCGGTCTGGCAATCACGTTCGGCTGGACTGTTTTTTGTCGTATGCTGGACAGTTACATTGTGTGTACAATTTTGGGAACAAGTTGGCGATGGAGCGGGGTGGCACGGTTTCGATCGAACAGCCATCTTCGCTCGCGCGACAATTTCGCATTGCACTGCAGTGGTCACGTGTTTCATCATTTGGAGACTGCTTCCATTTATTATATAACTAGTCAACCTAATGCTGTGAAATTTACTACTAAGCTGGTTAATTTCAAACAAATTTTAACATGTGCAGTTTGGTTCTTATTTACCTATAATGCTTACTTATTACCAGCTGAACGTTAGGGACACACCGCTGGACTAGCAACCTTTTTAATAAACTTCCAACCGGCTCAGCTACAGGCCATCACTACTTACCTATAATGGGTACAAATATATGTATAATTCAACTGAAGCACTGCAAAATGTGTCATATCATTAGCATTTCAGTTGCATGTTGAAATACTCCCAGGTGGTTTAACTTACTTGACTATAAGTTGTTTATTGTGGCGCGCAAAGTGTCCATCGTTTGTCGAGCACTTGAAACAAATATTTTTATTTTTCTAAGAATATCTGCTCCAAAAGCCACGTTTGCTGCTCCGAAACAGTGTTTTAGTTGCTCCAAAAGCCACTTTTGCTGCTCCAAAACACTGTTTTGGCTGCTCCAAAGTCCACTTTTGCTGCTCCAAAACACTGTTTTGGCTGCTCCGAAAGGTGCTCCAAAACGGCTGAGGCCAATCACATCACTGTAACAGCCCAGACTTCATTTTTAGGTATAAACATGTTTGGCCTCGTTATTCGCTGAGCCGCTACTGTGGATTGCAGTAACTAACGCACCGTAGCTCAGAGCACGTGGAGCGAAAGCTCGCGCATAAGAGCACAGATATCCTAGGTTCAATCCAACCCCTGCCCGTTTTAATTGGAATGTGCATCGAGCTGGCGTGGGCTTTGCACTACTACTGCGTGGTGCACGTTGGAAACACCAGGTTAGCAGTCGTACTGCACTCACTAAATTTCTCATCTACTAGGAGAAACAGTTCGCCTTACACTGGTCGACCGACCTGACGTTGCCTAAACAAAAATCGTTTTGCGGGACAGTAGACGCATTGACATACCAGCACGGCAAATGACGTGGTCGAAATGACGTTCGGATCTAAAATTATGAAGTCATCGGTGTGACACGTTTTGAGCTTGACGTTTCACGTGCACGTGCTCGCGTTATGCCGTGTCGTATCCTATACATTTTCTTTCTTTTGTGTGTGTAAACACATTTTCCGTCTTGTCGTTTCGCTAATCAATAGACTTTTTTCGTTTACCCTCGTCTTCAGCCGCGTAGTTGACCTGTAACAAGTGAAAGAACACAGAAAAGGCAAAACAAGAATGATAGACAGTCGCTATTAGCATCTCCCAGTGGTGTAGCAAAAGAAAAAGGTGTTTTCTCGCATACCGGAATTTCCGCGATTAAAGATGGCGGCGCCCGCGCAGAAAAAGGTCTATCGCAGTCATTGGACGTCCCAGTGCGCTGCGGGAAAGTAGACGCCCGGGATTTTTTTAGATTGTATTTAGTGCGCAGCCTGGTGCCCCACTCATTCTCCAGCGTTCGCTGCCTACAGAACAGGAACACGAATTCTTGGAGTCATTGAATGTCACTCTGCTTCCAAGGATGTTTAATGTTTCACAAACAAAAAGCAAAAACAACACATCCACATTCCGTCAACAGATGAAAAACAACCCGCCCGAGCTCTAAGCCAAGTTCTCAACGTCCCTCCCCCGGTTTAATACGGAAATGCCTATACTCTTTCTGAACAACCTTCTGTGGCATTTTGGAAGAGAGGAGGTGTGTGCGTGCTCAGTTTTAATCCATCCGTGCTCAAGCACGCGCTCCCGTGTCACATTTGACTGCATAGAAGTGTTGTGCCCGTTACCGAAAATAAGTAACGAAATGGCGTTACTCGTTAGCTTGGGAAAAAAGCTAACGCGTTACACAGCTCCGTTACCATTTTGCAAATGTAACGAAATACCGGTGTCGTTACTTGCCATGACTAACGGACGTTACTTTTGCGTTAGTTTGTCGTTACTTTGTGTTTTACTGTTGTTCAATGACAGCAGTTTATAATAAACCGCCTCTATAAACTTCGGCAACAATATACTGTTCAGAATGATTATTTATTTATTTATATATTTGTATCCCGCTGCGCCGGACGATTAGAGCAGAGGAGTGGGGTACATATCACGTTTATAGGTTGGAAACTCACAGAAACAGCACAAGCCAGCAACCAACAATATAAATAAACAGTTCGAAACAACACACACTAATAAAATTTCAATAACGCCAAAAATAGTAACAAAGAAATCTACATGGCATTGATCAGGTTAATAAAAGATTCACTGTCGGCAGGATGTGTAATGTATATCCGCGAACACGTGACACTTCGTGAGCCCGATTCGGAGAACTGAACTTTGCCCATAGCACCTGTCTGAGAAGAAGAAACCGCTCTGAAAAGAACGACGGGATGCACGTCACGTAACGGACGCAAAATAGACCTCTTCACGTAATCAAAGTTAATCCGGTAAAATAAACGTTATTTTATTCCTTCACAAACTCACGTCGCATTTCCAATTAACGACACGTCAGCACACGGCCACCACTAAGACATTGTTTTGATTCTAAGCGTGGGAACGTCAACGCTTCCAAACCTAGGTTTTATCCATTCTGTTGTTGACAGAACGATAATTTATTTGTTTTGAAGAGAAGGATGTGACCAGCTGGGGTAGCTATGGACGCTGAGGCAAAATCGGCGGCCGACTGTTGCCTTCTGAACGCAAGTCTCTTTCCAGCGAGACGGCTGCTCAGGGTACGGCGACGGTGCTTAGGGGTTCCGCGCAGCGACAATCTCGCGCCTTTTGGGCCCGGGCGTGGGAACGTTAAAAGTGTCTTCCGAAGGAGTTTGAAATGACGCCGCTTATGCATAGCTTTGATGGGGTTTCTTTGCGACTTTTACGTTGTGTACAGAATAAAATTTATTTTGTTTTCAGACAATCATGCGACCATTTTTAATCAGAAGTAACGAGTTACGGATAACGTAATTTGATAGGAGAAACAGTAAAATAATCCGCTACACTCTAAGAAATGGCTGCACGTCTACTTACCCGCAAAACACTCAAAGAGCCAATCTCTGCTATCTACGAAATCAGCTCAGCGAATGATGAGGCGGAACATCCGTTTAGACCTAAATATGAAGTCTGCGCTGTGGCATATTACGCAATGTAAAACGTCATGCTTGCATTGCGTAATGCCACAGCGCAGACTTAATTTTGAGGTCTAAAACATGTTCCGCCTCATCATTCGCTTAGCTGATTTCGTAGATTGCAGAGATTGGTTCTTTAAGTGTTTTGCGGGTAAGTAGACGCGCAGGCATTTATTAGAGTGCACTTGTAACGCGTTAGTTTCAAGACTGCTTCATAGCCACAGAAAGTTATCTGAGTGTATAGATGTCCAGAAAACAGGCAGCTTCACACTAAGGAGCACGTATTTTGTGGTTATTCTCCAGTTGTTTTGAAAAGATATGATGTCTTACATACTTTTTCAAGCCTGATATTTTGTTAAAGGGGTGATGGCACGATCTTTCGCACTTTCGTAAAAAAAAAGTACTTTTAGAATTGATTGCTGGCGTCCATAGCCTACGAAACACAAATTATTAAGGCGTTGTCCCCCGAAAGATGGTCATAAAAATACATCAAGCACGCGCCTCCAAAATAAAACACAAAGAAAAGCACCGCCACGCAGATGTTTCATCACGGTAGCCGGCGGGGCCGCTCAAGGTCAAAGCGGACGCGCCTCAGAAATAAAACACAAAGAAAGGCACAGTAACACAGATGCATCGTCACGGAAGCAGTCCTGAAAGCCGGCGGAGTTCGCCGCGCCTGCGCGGTGGGGGAGCATGATGTCACCGCCGGCCGGAGCGCCGTCTGCGAAAGGAAGACTTGGCGCGCTGCTTGTAGGAATGCGCTGTGTGTATGAATGCTTTCGCATTCCTACACGTAGGCGGTCTTAAGTGTCTTCGCCGAGTTTTTTTTCTCTCAATGGCAATGCCCACCTCCCACCAAAAAAGTAAAATGCGATAAACGAGAGCAGCGTTTACCCCTCCTTGCGCAACCAAAACAAGCAGTCACTTGGTACCAAAATTACAACCCTGCAGCTATGTTCGCAGCCCAGCACGCGCATGTTCTTCGCTTCGGAAAGCAAAAAAAGCATCCTTCATATGCACGAAAGCTGAAAATGGCACCGACCAGAAGCCCGGATCTGGGATGGTCTAGCGTTTATTCAAATTAACATAATTGATTTCACCGACGCTTAGAGACGGCGACATTAAACGTTTGACGGTTCCTTCAATCTTTCAAAGTTGTTACTGAGTTGTGATAGGTTGCTCGTTTCAGCACTGCGGTTCTGATTCGCCGGATCAATATCGGACTTCGGTCATATCGATTAACATGCATGGTTCATTCCGGTCGCATGTTACGAACTTCATGAAGGTAAAATAGCCAAGTAAATAAAATAATAAAAAAACGCTGAAAAGGGAACTTCTTGGAATGATTTTGCTACGATTTTCGAGAGAAGTATCTCTTGACAAAAATCTGGCCCATAAGTTGCTTATGTGGGTGAGGAATACGCAGGCATATATCCCTGATTTACAGAAATTAGCTTTGAGTTCGGGAATAAACAATACCGCTAAAAACAAAGTCATGGTTAACATGGTGTAACATTGTAATATCTTATCTTCCAGATGTACGGTGACCTTGTGGAAAAGATAAGCAGAGTTTTGTCAAAAAGGTTGAATAAACACTATGTATGCTAAAGTTGTTTTGATTGTTTCTGTTTTTCGACGCCCCTGCGTCCAACTGGGGCACACGCCGGGTCTTCGTTCACGTGCTATTTCACTCTAGGCCATCGCTTGAAAGTACCGCAATTTTATTGAAAATTTCCAGACAGCAAGTTGCACATCTCTATGCAGTTAGCCGCGATCGAAGCAATTTTGTATGTCGGAGGGGTCAAAGGGATCCAACCCAGCGACCTGAAGTTACAAATAAAAAAAAAAAATTAAAAAACAATCCCCTTCAGACTGTCTTAGAGCTAAGCCTTATTCATGTAAAAAAAATACGATGTTGTTAGTCATTGAGGCAATTTATTAGACAAACCTGAAAACAGAAAGTGATGACTTTCTCGTTTTACTCGTTTTTGCCAACTGAAACTAAATGTTTTTTTTGTTTGTTTTTTTTACGTTGACACGATAAAGGTTTCACTCCATGCGGGTCCATTGGAAAAGTACCTTTTTTATTTACAACTTAGGATTGAGGCACATATCCTAGGTATGTTGAGCTGAAAGTGATCTTTCTTCTCTAAATGGAAAGTCCCTTCCAGCAGACATGTGCAAGTTACCAAAAATAAGTAAATTTACTAAGTATCGGCGTCAAAAGTAATTTGGGTAGGCTAGAAATTACTCATTTGGGAAAAAATTTTGTAATCTACGAACTACCGTTAAAAGTAGTGAATTACTTTTTAAGTTACTTTTTACATGATTTTGTGTATGGTAGCAAGAAAGTAAAAAAAGTACTGCGGATGTACACATCGCGACACTGTTAGCGCGAACACGACATCGGCGCATTTTTGCATTTTACTTCTAAGTAGTATTAGCGAGCACGAATTTTTATTGCCTACATCATAGACCTAAATGAGCTCTTTCCGTAGCAATAATAACTTTGATGACATTCCTTGGTTTCAAAGAGAAAAACTGGAAAAACCGGCGATCGCTTGTTCGCGCTAACAGTGTCGCGCTCTGTACCATTCATACTTAAAGCAATCACACTATCTGAGCTTAAGTTTGAAGATTGTATTTGCTCATTTAATATTTTAGGTAAAAAAAATTGAATATAATTAAGGCTTCTCAGAACGCTTTTTGAATCTCAGAAGACTATCGTATTGCGCAAAGTGGTCGCCCTTTAGCACGCAATGCTACAAGCACAGCCGAAAAAAAAAACAAATCACCACACGAAGCTTTGAAGCGGGAGAGGTTTGGGGGGGGGGGGGGGGGGGGGGGGGAGAAAGGCTCTTCTTTGAAATGCGTAAAGTGCTTGTTCCTGGGAGCTTAGGGACACAAAGACATGCCAGTCCCACTTGAAAACGCACCGTTTCGTGTCTGGCTCCAGCTGTCGTTGAGACAAGCAGGAGAAGCTTACAGAGCCCTGAAAATACAAGAATATCTGGACTCGAGGTATCCCCGCTCTTTACGAATATCAACTGATCTACTGATATCTTTTTTTTTTTTTGTGCGGGAATGTTTGTTGATAAGCAATGCTATCATTAGGTTTTGAAAATAATTTGTAATTTAAAGGAACACTGACACCCCCAAAATTTATTTTTATTTTTCCAGACGATTCAATTTGGCGCCAGAAGTCTACCCAATCAATATTTTGCTACAGCGTCACATATATTTTTAATAAAGTCAAAAAACGCAACTACTCGAAACCGAAACCGAAATTATAGAGGAGGAGAGAGAGTTGGCGGAAGTCACGTTGCTGTGGAACTTTTTTTTTATTCCAATCAACGTATTTGCATCCTTTTAGAAGCAAAAAAAGGGTATATTTATTTTATATTTTCACTATTGTGTCTGTGCCTTCGATGACCCGCGACTTAAATTTTATTTGGTGGTTGTGTCCAAACCAAAGAAAACGGCACGTGACCACGGAAAAGAGAGTGAGCGCGACTCAAACCGGTCAGTTCTCGATCGGCGGTTTTCGGGCGGAAAGAAAACGAATTTCGGGCCGCGAATCGTTTTCTGGGTAGTTGGGCTCTCATATGTCATGTACAAATAAAAACCTTGGCCAGCATAAATACGCTGTCAGTGTCCCTTTCAGTAGAAGTTACTGGGAAAAAAAGTATTTGAAGTAAAGTATTAATTATCGGAGCAAGGCTATAATTGCAATTCACTAAACTAATCGGAAAAGTAGTGAAACTACAATAACTTAAATTGAATGTTAAATTACGTATAAAAGTCTGCCTTCAGCCCAGCTTCGGCATGGCGTACAAAAAGGTAACGTGCAAAAACCTCGCGACCACGAAAAAGAAAACTTACACTTTCGATTTTGATACAATCAAATGGGCCTGGGCATTCTGTACTGCAACTGGTAAAGCTAAAAAAAAGCTAAAAAAAACATTCCACAAAATACCTTACTACAAGAAGCAACAAGGAGAGTCAAGAACTACTCGAACATTCGCTTTACGCTTCGCGCTTTACGAGATTACGGAAAGACGTGTCAATAATACAAAAAAGTAGTTTCGTTAATGGACCGACTTCACCAAACGTTCGGTGCATGCGTGACGCCGTCATAACTTTAGTTCACGGGAGGCAGGCGGCATTGGGCGAGACGTCTCGAGCCGCCACGTGCTCTGCACGCGCAAAGCTTCAGCGAGGTTTGCGCGCGTGCAAAAAATTAGGTTCCCTCGATGAATAATGGCAGCGGTGGCGTAAGCCACGCTGACTGGTGAGACGGTCTATTTTTTTGCTCTGAAACGGATTTATGTAACGACCAAAGAAGTGGACACCCTATGCGCCCTGCTAATGCTTAAAGGTGCCCTGGGGAGGTTTCTAAGATCGCCTAAGTACGGCGATAACTCCCTGTGCGGGCTCTAAGCATCCTAGAAATCCATAAATCCTCACGATGCGCGACCGATTACCCTATTCAAAAAGAACCAAAGATCGAAATTATCTCTGGTGACGGAAGGAGCATTGTGCTGGGAGTCAGGACGGCATGTGACAATGAAAACGCGACAATTTGTTTCTATTGCAAACGCTGTTATTACAAAATTGGTATGATGTTGCAAATGACATAAACAAATAGGAACGTCAAACAAAACATTTTCGCGGAGACAGAACATAATACTGCAATAATCGTCTCACAGAAAGCAAAACTTTTTTTTTTTTTTTTTTGTCTTTTGCAAGAGTGGTGTGTCCGGTCGTCAGCTCTCGAGCGCGCGCTCGCTGGATTGAATCGTAGTCCGGGCTGTACGGGCAACGAGCCGCGCGCATTCCAGATATCACTCCGCGGTTAGAGTATACCGCGGTTCCACCGGTCGGAGGCGCGAGGATCCTTCGTTTGCTATTAGCGGCGAGATATTTCGGTGGCGCCCTCTAATGGTTTCCATCCGTGACGTCACGACTGGGATTTGCCTCGCCGTGACGTCACCAGTTGTTACCCTGGCTACTTACCACCAGGTGCGACGACGAGTTCGATGGTGTGCTTAAAAAGCACAGTGGAAGCTAGGAACCATCGCAACGGGAACTAACACCGTCAAAGTTGACAATCTGATAATGCTCATATGCCCATGGTCTGGCCAATCGTGGAAAGCTGACCGCAGCGACGCTTTTGGTCGCGCACATCGCTAATAGACCTTTTGCTAAATTACCCAAGCATCAAGGATAATGCAGGGACTGGTGTTCCACGCGCCGCACGTGCTGGCCTCAACGGTAGTAACTTTTCTAAAGCAAATGCCTTAAACAAATTGCACCTTGCACGCACGTTCGTCAGCGCTTTATTTGGGTTATTAACTTCGAATATTCTATAGACCTTTCCAAAAACGAGCTTGTGGCCGGTGCCATTTTGAGCGTGCGTGCGTATGGCGCGTGCTTTCCTCGCTTTCCGAAGCGACGAACACGCACGTGCTGGGCTGCGAAGATCGCACGCTGGACTGTGATTTTGTAAACATTGGAAAGGTCTATACAGGGAAGGCGTGCGCGTGTGACGCGTGGAACACCAATCCCTGCATTCTCCTTGATGCTTGGGTAATTTAGCGATGATATGTCTATTTAGGGATTTCTAGGATGTTTCGAGCCAGCAGGGATGTTTCAAGCCAGCAGCTTAATGGAAGGAGGACCGGCATGTGTTCGCAGGGTCAAAGATTGAGGAAATCAAGTATGAGAAAATAGGTTTTTTTTTTTTTTAGTTACAGAAATCCCTGGATGGTAAGTTAAATATGTAAACTTGCGAGGGTGCCCAGCTGATCATCTCCGGGTACGTCCTTTCCCGGGCAGCGTTGATTGCATGTTGCTGATAACCGTTGCGACTTCCTGTAAAAAAAAGAAAAAGGCAATTCTTGCGCGTTTAAATACAATCGCTCGCTCCAGGACGCACTACATGCCATCGTTGGATCAAAAACAAAAAAAGTTGACCGGTGTTCTTATTTCAAAAGTAAAAACTTCCCAGCAAAGCCTATCATGATCATGTCGCTTACTTTTTGAAACAAAATCCGCCCTGGAACTCTGGCCGCATCACAGCGACGTACTGGATAGCTGCCACGCGCTCCCGTGTCTCACATAGTGAGCATAACGAGCCATGAAATGGACAGTGACGACACCTCGAACCGCCGCCGACCACTGCACCCGATCGTCACGGCGTTACGAAGCTTGCAATGCCGCCCACACCATCGATCCGGCAGCTGAGAGAGCGCTCTTTTGAGAGGTCTCGATCAGATGGCCCGAGGCGGTCCGAGGGGCAGTCGAACCCGAGTGGAGAAAAATACTTCACGAATGGGAACGGGAAGGAATCAGTGCTCCATGTCGTTCGAGCGATGATGGACACCTCGAAAAAAAGGTGAGCAGTTAAGCTATACCTAAAAGGTTTTCATGCTTTCGGAGTTCATTTCTCTGTGAAACATAGGGGGTATATTATTTATCTGTCGATGTCTTCCCTTACCTGCCAAAATCGGTATTCATCGACGCTCTTCGCTTAACCAAGTTAAGCATTAAGAAGAAGTATGAAAATAAAGGCAATATTACATTTCGCTTACGAAAACACTGCGCAGTGTCATACATATATATGCTCACCTTATGGTGACTAACTGTGGAAAACATTCACCCCTTTAGAAAACCGAATGAACCATGTGGCAGGTGGAGTGAGGAAGGAGTTTGTAGAATCCCGAGGATGCTATACTCCTAGGCTCAATCCTCTTCCCCGCCCCTCGCAATCGGGATGAGCATTGCATGTCGGCGTGTGTTCGCGTAATCACCAGAGCGTGGTGCACGTTAAAGGGACACTGACAACCCCCAACATTTTTGTTTTACTTTTTTGCCAGGCGATTCATTATGGTGTCAGAAGACTACCCAATCAATATTTTACTGAAGCGTCACATATATTCTTTTAAAGGAAAAAAACGCAACTGCTGGGAACCGAAACCGAAACTGGACTGGGGAGGAAGAAGAAATATAGAGGAGGAGAGATTTGGCGAAAGTCAAGTGGCTGTGCAACTTTTTCTTCTTCAATCAACATATTTGCGGCTTTTTATAAGCCACAGAAAATGGGTATCATATTTTTTTTTCATTTTTTAATATGGAGTGTGTATTTTCGATGATCCACAACTCTGATTATATTTGGTGGCTGTGTCTAAACCATAGAAAACGGCACGTGACCATAAAGAAAGTGAGCGCCACTCTAACCGGCCAGTTCGCGATCGACGGTTTTCGGGCGGAAAGTATACGAATTTCGAGCCGCAAATTGTGTTCTGGGTAGTTGGGCTCCCATATGTCACGTACAAATAAAAACCTTGGCGATCTAAATACCTTGTCAGTGTCCCTTTGAAGACTCCGGGTTATCAGTGGTGGACAAATTTCTCATCTGGCAGCGGAGAGAGAAGTGACACATCTTCAATGGCCGCAGACTAGCTTCACGCAACCTAAACGCCACAAACGGTTTTTTTCTGTTTATGTTAGTCTGTCGGTATACACCAACGCGGAGCTGTGATCTGACACCGCTGAGGTCGCGCCGCTATCGCGCGGGCACATGCACAGACGCTTCACTTTACCTGAATGTCGGTTTATGTTCACGGTGCAGTGTCTACACTTCGTGCAGGGCAAATGCTAACTTGCTTGTAAACAGCGTGTTGGTTCATACGAAGACGCCAACCAGCATGAGGTGCTGGTAGTGGTGCAAAACTATCGATAGCCAGAAATCTGACTATCGATGGTCAAAAAAAACTATCGATAGTACAATCGATAGTCGACTATCGAAAAACTATCGATAGTACTATCGATAGTCGACTATCGAAAAAATATCAATAGTACTATCGATAGTCGACTATCGAAAACTATCGATAGTACTATCGATAGTCGACTATCGAAAAACTATCGATAGTTCTATCGATAGTCGACTATCGAAAAAACTATCGATAGTACTATCGATTGTCGACTATCGAAAAACTCTCGATAGTCGACTATCGAAAAACTATCGATAGTACTATCGATAGTCGACTATCGAAAAACTATCGAAAAAAAAAATGACCGCATCTCCACGTGGTGAATGATGTTGATTGGGGCGAAGCTCTGGTGTGCTGACGATACTGATTTTGTTCATAGGTAGTGTGATGGTGATGATTTTTTTTTATTCCTATAGGTAGTGCTGAGTTCCGGGTTGCGTTTCGACTTCATTATTACAGCTTTATGGTCGGTGAAATGCAGAGCCAGCGGTTCTTCTAGCGGATCAGCTTGGATCCGCTAGAAGCCGTGGGAACGCATCTCCACCGCTTAGGTCAACGGTCCATGTCGGAAAGAGAATGTGTGGTATGGAACGTGGTATATAAGCATTTGAGCATTTGACCGCAGCGCCCTCTCGTCTATAAACGTTGAGCGAATGCATGCAAAGTTTAACGCGATTATATACGCATTTGACCGCAGCGCCTTCTCCTGTATAGACGTAGCGGCTACATGCAACGTTTCATCCATGACATCCCCAGCTCTTGAGTTACTACCACATCTCAGAGCCCCTACTCGTCCGCAGTCGTGGCCGAGTGGTTAAGGCGATGGACTAGAAATCCCCGCACAGGTTCGATTCCTGTCGACTGCGCAAACATTTTTTTTTTCTTTTTTTAAGAAGACCGATGTGGATGGCAATCAATGTGAGCACGGACGCCGGATGGACGGACGGACAAGGCTAGACCCTAAGGAGCTTCGCCCTAAAATTATCGATAGTACTATCGATAGTCGACTATCGTAAACTATTGATAGTACTGTCGACGGTTTACTATCGATAGTTTTGCGACACTAGTAGTTTGCGTAGCTCCCTCTTCTCTCTTCTCGCTTTATTTTTCAAATGGGATACCCAACTAGCCCAAGCGCTTAAAGGGGCACTGACACGTCAAAATCATATTTTTTTTATTATCCGAAACGATTGAAAACGATGCCGGGACATTACCCTCAAAATTCGAAACTTGAAAATTCAGTATTTGTGAATTAAAAAAACAATTTCCAAATGCCGAATTTGAAGTTCCCGCGCGATCCGCGCCAGTACAGCGAGTCAAATTTGCGGTCTCCTGAGACTAGACTTTTTTTAGACCTCCGCCGTTGCCACGGCAACCCAAGCGAGATGGAGGTGATATCACGCCGGCGCGGGAAAGAACCGGTTCTTTCCCCACTCGCCGTGTTGCTCGCCGACGACGCCGCCAAGTTTTCCGAGGGAGGTACAAATCTAGGTGGAAGCAACATCACACCGAACTCTGATTTGGTATTTCAGAAAGAGGGGCCGTAGGGCGCTCGCAATTGCGTTAAAAAGCATGTTTTACGATTGCCGTTATTAAATGTTATAGAAATGTCACCTACAAAGCTTCTAAAATTCTGATTTTGACGTCACCGATCAAAAGAAGCGAGGAGGTGAGCGCGGGAAATTTAAACGCCAAAAATAAAAGGCGCACGCGCGGCGGGGAAATTTTTTTCGCGATGCGGTTTTTTTTGCGTGTCTGTGACTACAACTGCATCGTTTAGACAATAAAAAAAATACGACCTTTGGGTTGTCAGTGCCCCTTTAAGGCCCTGTCACACTGAGGCAACACGACGGCAACAGCAACTCAACACGTTGTCCGACAGTCGGGCAACTGTTGCTCGCTCCCCGTGTTGTCCTACAAACCGTCATATCGCGGCAACAGCAGCACAACATGGACGACAACTAAAATGTTGCCCGGGTATGACAGCTTTTGGCAACAAAAACAGCAGCAACCTGTGTAAGACAACCCGTGTTGCCTTGATTGCTGGCTGAGCGAATTTCGGGCCGGCAACGCGACAACTAGATAGCTTCGATGGCAGAGCTAATTCCCTATAAATAACGTCGTACTCAAATGAAGGCTTGGAAAACGTAGTTAATAATAATTAGGCTGGCATGCAGCTAAAATATTTTATGAATGTTTTTACGCTGTAATTACGGAAAGCGAGTGTCGAAATGGTCACAGTAGGGTCGCGAACGTCAGACTGGTGTTGAAATTAGAACGCGAGAGAACAGTCACATTATGCTAGTGAAATAAAATGGCATGCTACTCACCCTTGATAAAGTATAATAAAAATAATCCTGCAAAGCGAAGATTAAAAAATCGAAGCATTAAAACGACCACTCTGATCATGGTTGTTGATTTGGAACTTGGAAACAGCCGATAACCAGACACCTGATTGTTTCGAAAATACCAGGCGTTTTGGGGGAATGAAAGCGAATAATAGCAGGCGGAGGTAAAAGCGTGAAAAGTTTTATTCCACCGATTGTATGAAGGCCGATCGTTCCGTGTCGCAGTTTTAAAACGCTGTCAGTTCAGCTCAACACCACGCTACAAAAGACGCTTTAGGGTACTGCCGGTGCTTACTCAATTTTACAGTAAAATGTGAATTGCACAAAAGAAAGAACCGGACAGAAACACTCATAACGGGTGGCGCAAATCCGAACATATATCGGCGAATCACATTTCTTGGTAGGGCTATCTGCTTTGTCAGCGAATAAAGAACATTTTGATACAATAAAGGGGAAAACACTCCCCGTGTCAAGTTTTCTAATCAGAGTCAGGTTGATGCCGTCCCATCGTATATCCGGCCTTCGAACGCACTTTG
>JABSTQ010005119.1:0-92755 GCA_013358835.2 Ixodes persulcatus
TAGGTAGTAAGTATTGTACGACGACAGTTTGAGAACATCACTAGGCTCGAAAAACCAGGTCTCAGATAACATAATTACATCAAAACTGAATTTAAACTGATCAAAAAGCAACTGGATTTCGTCCGATTTATTTCGTGCTGATCGAACATTAAGGTGAAAACATTTCAGAGAGCTGCTGTACTCGTTTCCTAGGAAGGAGCTTACATTTGACGGCAGAAAATATTGCTCATCTGCCACAGAACGTTTGTTGCTAGACAATGTGCAAGTATTCTTAGTCATTTAAGAAGAAACACAAAAAGAACAGATATTTTAAGGTTTAACACACAGGGAAAAACTAGACCAATTTTTCGAGGTCATCCAGAGACTTAATTACATGCACTGGTTCCCGGTCCTTCTTGCGCACGAGGACATTTCCGCTTCTGAACCAAACATATCTGTAGTTTGTTTCCTTAGCCCACTCTTTCGCTTCCCAAAGAAGCGTTCTGTCATGCTTTGTTAGATTTTCCTGAATGTAGCAATCACTTTTCGCTTTCTTCAGCAGTGCACGTTTTTCTAGCCATTTATCTCTGGTCTGCTGGTGAACAAAGCGCACAATGGTGCCTGGGGTTTTATCAGGTCTAGATGCCAGCCTATGAATATTGGCAACCTCATTTGTTGTCACATCCGCCACTTCAAGCATTTTGGCAACCTCATTCACCTTTACCAGCAAATCTTCGTTGGCATTCATAGGGATTCCGTGAATCTCAAGATTTTGCTTTCTGTTCCTCCATTTGAGTTTGTTGACTTCATGCTTTAGCCTTTTTATTTCAGCGTCAGCGTCAGTTTTTTCCAAGCCTTCTAGTCTTCTTTTTATTTGTTTGATCTCTTTTCCTTGTTCCCCAACCTGCCTTAGTACCGCGTCATAGTTATCCGACATTGCTTGCACGGATTTCTCGATTCCATCCACAGTTTCTTTAAGGCTGAGTAGATTCTCTAGTTTAGCGTTAATAGATGCGAACATGGCGTCTACATTAGGTTCCTTATCTTCTTTGGCACCCTGAGTGCTTCGTGTCACTGTTTTACACGTTTTACATCGCCATGATTTGCGCAAAACGTTGCCCTTTGACTTATAAGTTTCATCCGAAACGCCAGAGCAACTTAGATGGTAGGAATTATCGCACTCTGTACATGTCAGTTTGGCCTCAGTGTCTGATACCTCTTCTGCACATTTCAAACAAGTGTGTTCCATCTGGTATCAAATCAAAGGAAACCACAGCAGCAGCAGCAGCAGCAACAGCACGGAGGGGTAAAAAACAAGCGAGGTAGAATTTCACCAACCTGTAATAGTCGTAGATATGGTTTAGCACACGGTCGTACGTGCTGCCGCTGCTGCTGTGTGCCGCTGGAGCGAAGACCGGGCTTTTTAAGGCAGCGGTTGATGACGTGAGGTTTCCGACGTAGTCCTGCACCAATCACGGCTCACAGCTTTGATGACGGGCGCTGCTGAGCTGCTGCGAGGACGGTGACGATGACTGACTGCCGCACCACGATGACAGGCACTGCTACCAAAGTAATGATGACGGCCGCAGCTTCCTTGACTGGCGGACTTTTCCAGCTGTAATAGTCGTAGATATGGTTTAGCACATGGTCGTACGTGCTGCCGCTGCTGCTGTGTGCCGCTGGAGCGAAGACCGGGCTTTTTAAGGCAGCGGTTGATGACGTGAGGTTTCCGACGTAGTCCTGCACCAATCACGGCTCACAGCTTTGATGACGGGCGCTGCTGAGCTGCTGCGAGGACGGTGACGATGACTGACTGCCGCACCACGATGACAGGCACTGCTACCAAAGTAATGATGACGGCCGCAGCTTCCTTGACTGGCGGACTTTTCCAGCTGTAATAGTCGTAGATATGGTTTAGCACACGGTCGTACGTGCTGCCGCTGCTGCTGTGTGCCGCTGGAGCGAAGACCGGGCTTTTTAAGGCAGCGGTTGATGACGTGAGGTTTCCGACGTAGTCCTGCACCAATCACGGCTCACAGCTTTGATGACGGGCGCTGCTGAGCTGCTGCGAGGACGGTGACGATGACTGACTGCCGCACCACGATGACAGGCACTGCTACCAAAGTAATGATGACGGCCGCAGCTTCCTTGACTGGCGGACTTTTCCAGCTGTAATAGTCGTAGATATGGTTTAGCACATGGTCGTACGTGCTGCCGCTGCTGCTGTGTGCCGCTGGAGCGAAGACCGGGCTTTTTAAGGCAGCGGTTGATGACGTGAGGTTTCCGACGTAGTCCTGCACCAATCACGGCTCACAGCTTTGATGACGGGCGCTGCTGAGCTGCTGCGAGGACGGTGACGATGACTGACTGCCGCACCACGATGACAGGCACTGCTACCAAAGTAATGATGACGGCCGCAGCTTCCTTGACTGGCGGACTTTTCCAGCTGTAATAGTCGTAGATATGGTTTAGCACACGGTCGTACGTGCTGCCGCTGCTGCTGTGTGCCGCTGGAGCGAAGACCGGGCTTTTTAAGGCAGCGGTTGATGACGTGAGGTTTCCGACGTAGTCCTGCACCAATCACGGCTCACAGCTTTGATGACGGGCGCTGCTGAGCTGCTGCGAGGACGGTGACGATGACTGACTGCCGCACCACAATGACAGGCACTGCTACCAAAGTAATGATGACGGCCGCAGCTTCCTTGACTGGCGGACTTTTCCAGCTGTAATAGTCGTAGATATGGTTTAGCACATGGTCGTACGTGCTGCCGCTGCTGCTGTGTGCCGCTGGAGCGAAGACCGGGCTTTTTAAGGCAGCGGTTGATGACGTGAGGTTTCCGACGTAGTCCTGCACCAATCACGGCTCACAGCTTTGATGACGGGCGCTGCTGAGCTGCTGCGAGGACGGTGACGATGACTGACTGCCGCACCACGATGACAGGCACTGCTACCAAAGTAATGATGACGGCCGCAGCTTCCTTGACTGGCGGACTTTTCCAGCTGTAATAGTCGTAGATATGGTTTAGCACACGGTCGTACGTGCTGCCGCTGCTGCTGTGTGCCGCTGGAGCGAAGACCGGGCTTTTTAAGGCAGCGGTTGATGACGTGAGGTTTCCGACGTAGTCCTGCACCAATCACGGCTCACAGCTTTGATGACGGGCGCTGCTGAGCTGCTGCGAGGACGGTGACGATGACTGACTGCCGCACCACGATGACAGGCACTGCTACCAAAGTAATGATGACGGCCGCAGCTTCCTTGACTGGCGGACTTTTCCAGCTGCAATAGTCGTAGATATGGTTTAGCACACGGTCGTACGTGCTGCCGCTGCTGCTGTGTGCCGCTGGAGCGAAGACCGGGCTTTTTAAGGCAGCGGTTGATGACGTGAGGTTTCCGACGTAGTCCTGCACCAATCACGGCTCACAGCTTTGATGACGGGCGCTGCTGAGCTGCTGCGAGGACGGTGACGATGACTGACTGCCGCACCACGATGACAGGCACTGCTACCAAAGTAATGATGACGGCCGCAGCTTCCTTGACTGGCGGACTTTTCCAGCTGTAATAGTCGTAGATATGGTTTAGCACACGGTCGTACGTGCTGCCGCTGCTGCTGTGTGCCGCTGGAGCGAAGACCGGGCTTTTTAAGGCAGCGGTTGATGACGTGAGGTTTCCAACGTAGTCCTGCACCAATCACGGCTCACAGCTTTGATGACGGGCGCTGCTGAGCTGCTGCGAGGACGGTGACGATGACTGACTGCCGCACCACGATGACAGGCACTGCTACCAAAGTAATGATAACGGCCGCAGCTTCCTTGACTGGCGGACTTTTCCAGCTGCAATAGTCGTAGATATGGTTTAGCACACGGTCGTACGTGCTGCCGCTGCTGCTGTGTGCCGCTGGAGCGAAGACCGGGCTTTTTAAGGCAGCGGTTGATGACGTGAGGTTTCCGACGTAGTCCTGCACCAATCACGGCTCACAGCTTTGATGACGGGCGCTGCTGAGCTGCTGCGAGGACGGTGACGATGACTGACTGCCGCACCACGATGACAGGCACTGCTACCAAAGTAATGATGACGGCCGCAGCTTCCTTGACTGGCGGACTTTTCCAGCTGTAATAGTCGTAGATATGGTTTAGCACATGGTCGTACGTGCTGCCGCTGCTGCTGTGTGCCGCTGGAGCGAAGACCGGGCTTTTTAAGGCAGCGGTTGATGACGTGAGGTTTCCGACGTAGTCCTGCACCAATCACGGCTCACAGCTTTGATGACGGGCGCTGCTGAGCTGCTGCGAGGACGGTGACGATGACTGACTGC
Organism: Ixodes persulcatus; assembly: GCA_013358835.2. NCBI lineage: Eukaryota > Metazoa > Arthropoda > Arachnida > Ixodida > Ixodidae > Ixodes > Ixodes persulcatus. The sequence goes on from JABSTQ010005119.1 coordinate 4,290, forward strand.
CGCACCACGATGACAGGCACTGCTACCAAAGTAATGATGACGGCCGCAGCTTCCTTGACTGGCGGACTTTTCCAGCTGTAATAGTCGTAGATATGGTTTAGCACACGGTCGTACGTGCTGCCGCTGCTGCTGTGTGCCGCTGGAGCGAAGACCGGGCTTTTTAAGGCAGCGGTTGATGACGTGAGGTTTCCAACGTAGTCCTGCACCAATCACGGCTCACAGCTTTGATGACGGGCGCTGCTGAGCTGCTGCGAGGACGGTGACGATGACTGACTGCCGCACCACAATGACAGGCACTGCTACCAAAGTAATGATGACGGCCGCAGCTTCCTTGACTGGCGGACTTTTCCAGCTGTAATAGTCGTAGATATGGTTTAGCACACGGTCGTACGTGCTGCCGCTGCTGCTCAATGCTCAATGCATTTACATTCTATTTTCTTGTTGTTGCAAGACGAGCTCTTAATTTGTGTCCGCTTTTTCTCTTCCAGGCTGTCAACCACTTCATTCACGACGAGGAAGTCAAGTAAGTTTGCTTCCGTCTCGTCTATATATCGTAAACTTTAGAACGGCTCGTAGAAGCCGACCTCAAAAGTCATCTCCAGGGGCTTGAACGGCTGCCATTTTTTATTGTGCGAAGGAGGCTCCTATGCATTGTGTACAGTAGAATCTCGAGAAACGGAAATCGCTTAAACGGAATTGTCGCTTAAACGAAACAACTATCGCGGAGTTGTTTGGTTTTGTACTCATGCAATGTAAAAATATTCCCGTTAATCGGAACTCACATTCTCGCGCCTCCGGGTAAACGGAACTGAAAACGAAACTATGTTGCCGACATATTTTTCGCTATCACAGAAAAGAAAAATAACTCTTGAGTAATAAAACAGTATTATAAATGTTTTTAATATTGATTAGCTTTATTGCCCAAAATTAGCATGTACGCATGTTTTTTTGGAGTTTTCTCATTTTTACGCATAGGTGGCTATGTTGGGTAGGCTTGGCTCAACAGGGCTTCTGCTCGCATCTTAGGCCTAGTGTCCTACTTTCTGCGATGGCGGCCACGAAGTGAAAACACCGTGTAGCCTGACAAGGATTCTTCACGACAAGGAAAAGCTGCGGAGTGCGTTCAGCAGTACGCAATTTGGACCAAAGAGGATGAGGCTGCGACTCCCCGGACACGAAGAGCTTGAGAAGTGCTTGGCGTTGTGGCTAAGAAGAGCCCGGAGTGAGAACCGTCCCGTCATTGAACCCATAATGTGAATATACAAAAGCAGCAATTTGGTGTTTTGTTCACTATTTTGCCTTCTACATTCACTTGCTGGTGTTTACAAATTGTGCACTTGTGGACACAGCATTTAAGCTGGCATTCAACATTTTTAGTGTACCTACACTACATACTCTCAGTAAATGAAACTCTTGATAAATGGAACAGATTTTCCTGGTCCCTTCAGGTTCCGTTTATCGAGATTGTACTGTATTTATTATAAGAGTGCGAAGACTCAAGTATTTGAACGGTAGTTGAATAGTCGGACCTCTACTAGTTAAATTTGCAAACCTAATTCTCGGTATTCTCCTGCTAAAATATTTCATAGAGTCGACTCTGCAATCTGAAGCTGGCGCTTCAAATTGAAAAAACAAAAAAAACACTTGAAGCATGTGCTTCTCTCATTGAGTACTATTCACTCGGGAGTGGTTGTTGCCGACATTTACTTGCCTCTACTGATGGAGACACCCCGTAGTAACCGTGCTGTGCGAATTGCAAACCTTTCTCGGGTGCCTTCAACATTTTCTTTGTTGAAGAAAAGTCCTGACAAAGGGAACTGAGGAGCCTGTTGGCGTAACAATTACCGACACTGAAAGAATGAAACGCACATTTGGGATGGAGGAAAGATCGGTCGTCCTTCCCAAACATGCGTTTCATCCTTTCAGCGTCGGAAAGTCCTTCGTGGCATTCTGCGCACTTGTGCATCAGCAACACGAAAACCAACGGAACGGTTTCGTAGGCCTTGTCGTTTGCACGACTTCGCCGTCCCAAGGGGCGGTCCCTAGAATGCATCTCCGCTCCATTCCGCCTGCGCATCGAAACTGGTCCCGAAGTGGCCACAAACGACGTCGCAAAAGCCGGATTGCCACGCCTTCGGATGTCGCTGTCCTTGGGGTTGGTGCTACAAGTCCCAGTAAAAAGCCTAAGAAGCGAACGCGGGTGTCGCCATCATTGCAAAGTCCCGGTGCCCGGTGCCGAAGCGTCCACGAACCGTCAAGCTGGAGAACGACCTGCCGCCGATACGATGCCGCAGGATCACGGCCGGCGACGTATCGACGATGTCGTCTGGCGGAAGTAAAGGGACCACTTTTTAGGGTGCATTAATAAGAACTAAAGAGCTTTCTGAAAAAAAAAAAAAAAATGAGTTAGAAATGAATTTTAGAGTATTTTTATCCCGCGAATTCGAATATCAGGTTTGTTTTTACCGAAGATGTACATATATGCGAGAAAACACGAAAAACCTCTGACCAGTCATCGTGTCATAAAAGGACCTTTCGGCCGCCAAGCACGTGTCGCGAGCTTGCCAGGTATATTGCACCACACTGACACCAGTCGAGACGTCCTTTTCTCACCTTTTCGAAAATAGCGAAATTGTGCGTGCGTAGCCTTAGAGGCGCCGAAGACGTGCGAGAGCGGAGATTCCGAAAATTCCTTTTATGATGTAACGCTCCGGGAAGAAGAGGCTTCGGCAGTACTTTGAAAATTACTTCCTGCAGGTTCCATGCACCAAATTGAAAAATCATCTCGATATTCGTGAACTTGGAGGTCAAATGAAGACGATTATTTTTGCTCAAATACAGAATCGCTTCAGCTCCCCTTTAAACACACGAGTCGAAAAAGCGTTTGAGGCACCGTGCTTCAACCGACGGCAATTCATTGTGGTGCGTATTGTAGGAGCCTTGTACTTTGTGTTCTCCAGGGCATCGAGGAACAAGGACAGGAAGACTCCCAAGAAGCTGAAGGGCAAGCAGCAGTCCTCCAAAAGGAAAGGCGGGAACAACAAGGCTCGGGGAAAGGGCAGGGCAGGAGGGAAGCAGAAGGGGGGCAACAAGAGGAACAGGAAGTGACCCGGTGCGCCCACGTCCAGGGCCGTCAAAGAATAAAAAGGCTTTGTGTTGGCAATCTTGTCCATCGTGGTCTTGCTGTCTGTGCACCTGGAACTCCAAGGGACCACACTTGGGGTACCTGGAATGCATCTTCGACTGGCGTGTTCACAGCGTCATAAAAATGAGATGCTGCTTGTTGTACAGTCAAACCCGTTCACAACGAACTGTATAAAACGCCCGGTTTCATTCAATATACCAAATAATTAGTTATAGCAAAGCCCGCGTATAACGCATTTTTACAATTCCTTCGTTATATGCAGAGGGTACTTGACATGCTCCTAGGTATATGTTGAAGGCGGCGGCAACATCCACTTTTTTTTCACCACGTTTGTCATGGTGAATGTTATTGTCCAACAAAGGATTTTACTATATGCAGAACCGGCGATGCTGGTTTCTTACCGCCGAATTCACAACCCTCACTGCAATTGAGGGGCCCCTCCACTTCCTCGAGGAAGGCGCGAGGGCCGGCGCTGGCCAATCGCCACGGCGGATCCGTCGTCGCGATTGGCCAGCGCCGGCCCTCGCGCCTTCCTCGAGGAAGTGGAGGGGCCCCTCAATTGAAGTGAGGTTTGTGAATTCGGCGGTTAGGGAGTGTGTTTAGATCTTACCTTACAGTGCTCTGCCAGCACGTGTTGGTTTTTATTTTGATTTGTACATTTTTCTAAATAAACCATTCAGTTAAATGTTACGCCGTGCGCGTCCTATTAGATCTTTCTTGGTTATGTCAGTATTGTTTCGCCGTATTGTCCCGTAATGACGTCCACTTTGTCCCAGTGCTGAAGTGCGCGCCTAGGAAAGCGAAGTTTAGGATTCCAAGGCTCGGTCTGCAATGTGTTAACTTCTTGCGCGCTCAAGTTCTGTCACGTTCTGCCAGGGGGCTACAGCACTAGGGCGTGGCTGAACGTAACTCCGTAGAGGCTTCATGCCGGGCGAGGAGAAACGTCCGTCTGCATTGTAAGGAAGTCGAACGACGGATGTGTTGGAGCTCGCGTGTTTGTTGGTGGTCATAGGCACTGGAAATTCTATGTATTCATTATGTAGTTTGTCATGCGAGATATATTTTGCATGCCTACGGATGCAGCATTTTCACTTGTACGATAAGGGGTTAATTCGCTGTACTCAAGTTTGTTGCGATCGGGTTTGACTGCATTTTCTGCTCTGGTGACAACAAGCATAAATCATCTTTCATGGAGCATTTAGCTGACCTGTGTCAGCGTTCGGCTGGAACTCGAGTTCGGTCGGTGAACACTAGTGCCCAATCGCCACGCGTTCGATCGAGGTAAATGATGTAATAACCCAGTGTGTAATTCTTGTGTTGTGTAAACACCAAAATGTGCGACAAACCTGCAGGATAAAGATCAGTTTGGTCTCCTCGCAAAAAATCATAACCAAAGATTGTCAATCGAGTATAAGAGCAAAATCGTTCAGCCCATCAAGGTAATTGATGTGCTCCCCCGTGTCAGCCGCCGCTCCTAGCATGCACCCTTGCAAAGTGGTGAAGCTTGACGTGGTCGCTAGCTGAACGAAGCCAGTAGCCACTGGGCAGGGTGGAAGCCCGTGCATACTGCAACCAAAAAGAAGGAAGAAACATGCAATTGTATTTGTAAATAGCAAAAAAAATGAAAGCAGTTTACTACTCCCTGTAACGCCGAATTAGAGCGCAGCTCTCGAGGAGCAGGATGGAAGGGTACTGAGGAGAGGGTATCCCCCTCCTCCCTCCTCCTCACCTCGTCATCCTGCCTGCATCCCGCCACGTGGCCCCTGTGAGGTCACGTGACCCCCGTGAGGTCCCGTGACCTCAGGGGTGGTCACGTGACCCCCCTGAGGTCGTGTGACGCCCTTGAGCCCCCCCCCCCCCCCCCCAAGGTCACGTGACCTCCCTCAGGACCCCTCGGGACGTTTCGGCACGGTGCCGAAACGTCGGCGCGACGGTGACGCCGCTCAAGCCGGAAACGGGCGCCTAAGAGCTGCGCTCTAAAAGCATCGCAAAAAAATGAAGGACAAGAATATGAGGTACACACACAAACCGCTGTCAAAGGTGAAATAAACAATGCCAAAAAATGAAGGACAAGATGAAATACACTCAAAGCATGTTGTGTGCATACTTCATCATGCGCTTCATTTTTTGGCGCCCTTTATTAATGCGAAAGCATCAACTGTCCCATGGAGCGAGCCGACATCATCAGCTGCCGCGCCAAACGGTAGATAAATTTCCCTCTCCCAATGGAGCGAAGTGAAGCCACGATCTGAGGCAACCCAGTTTTGAAGCCGAGCCAAACGGCAAATAAATTCACCTCTCCAAGTGAAGCCGAAATCTCCTGGATAAGGCTTCCATTGGCTGGCGCGCGCATAGTTACAGGGAACGAGGCTTCCATTGGCCGATGCGCATCTGTTCCAAGGAGAGCCTCCCCTTGGCGCTAGATGCCCGCACCAGATAAAGCCGCACCAGAGCGCGTCGGGAAAAGGAAGCGTTTGGCTGGTGGGGCCTCCCAGAGAGAGATGCCGCTCGAGCATACTCCGGAGCCAGCGCGGCACGGCCACTTCAAGGAAACGCGCGCAAGAACGACATTCATGCTTTCGCATTCACAACTCCTAAGAAGTGCTTAGGTGTATCTCGAGCCTTTTTCACCGTTAAGATGTACTACCAACTCGCCCGACTATTCATACTATGCAATTTTATTTCGATCTGTCGATCCAACAGTCATATGCAGAATTATAAGGATGCCAGAGTTGGGCAGTATCATACAAATGTATCGCGATAGTGTTTCTGAAATACTTTTAGTATTTATATTTCTGTATCGCGATACAATTTTTCAACCATTATCTGTATTTCAGTATCGGAATAAATTTCTGGTACATTCCTCGTATCGCGATACAAATTTTCAGCCATTATCTGTGAGGGGCTTTGTTATCAAGCAGGCTAAGTTTTGTTTCAAACATTATGACTCCGACATTGGCGATTCTCCTCCCTATTTTCCGACAATAACATACGTCTTCCGGAGTGCTTCAATTGAGCAACTATTGTTGTAGAATCAAAACGTTGAAGGCATTGTGGGTATGAGCTTCGCAACTGTACATTGCTCTCCCAGCTCCATTTACTAGGGCGAGCAAAAAGTTTTCTGCTTCAGCAGATCAACAAACATCATTTCATTCCAAGGCAAGGTCTCGATGTGACCGCAAAAAAAGGTACCGACATGGGACTAGAGGATGCTGACCTTTCTAGGATATTTGGGTAGACCGTTGATATAAAACCAATTAGAGCTTTATATGACATCGGTTCTAAGGCACGTAATATATCTGACGGAGAACTGCACTGCATTGTGAATGGAAAGTATTTCCAACATACTGAAGACTCGCTTAGTTCCCACAGCTTTATGTTAAAAGAAAAATGACAATCGTAAACGAAAATAATTTCGGGCTCGAGAACGCCCTAGTTCAACTTCAATCTTCACCTCCCTGTTAGTGTATGAGTTTTTGTTTTAATTGGACAACTCTTTTTTCGCTTTAGAAGCACAAACTCTGTCAGCGAAGCTTACCTATTACCATCTCCAACCGTGAAAAACGGTCTTCGTTCGTTTTAGTATGGACGCGTGTTCGTTGACACTTGTGGAACAATTAATCTCGCTCGCTAACGGCTTTTCCCAAATCGGCAGCGGCTAATCGACGAGCTATTTAAAAACTACTAAAGTTACTATATGATAAGATAAAACATGTAGTACAAAGTTGTTTCATTTGTTATACAAATAGTAACTTTTTGCCGGTTAAAATGTACTAGTCCTGTATTTGTATTTCCAAATACTTTTTTTTCATATATTTTTTAGACCTATTGAGATACTTTTGTACAGATGCATTTCAGTATAAGTATTTTAGGAGTCTTCGTCATGTATCCTAGTATTTGTATTTCCAAATACATTTTAGAGTATCCCTGCCCAAGCCTGAAGGACGCTAAGTCCTGCCTCAGCCTACCAGGCACGGGACGCCGTGTCTAGTGTCACCACATCCTTTCCTGGTACCATTCTTTTCCTCCATGGTTTCGAAGCTTTCGCAGCACCCAAGTAGCACCCAATGTTTTGCAAGCATTGCCTTGATGTTCTGAATGTTGAAGGAACGTTAAAACACCATTCGGGCCGTTCTAGGAACGTTCGTATGCGAACATTCCCTACATGGTAAGCTGCTCAACATTCTAGGAACATTCGTTGGCGAACATTCGTATGCACAATGTTCTCGGAACGTTCCCTTTTGAACATTCATATGCGCAACATTCTTGAAACGTTCGCTTGCGAACATTCCTAGAAATTTCGCAGGTGAAGCCAACTTTACGGAGCTCTCACGCAACCTGTGGTTCAAAACACCATCCACTATATGCCACTTTGTGCCAAAAATATGCAAATTAAGTGGAGTTTCTGGAAACTTAGCATAAGGGATCAGTTTTATCTTATATGAGTCTACCCAGAAATGTGATATAGGGTGTAGGAGAAAAGCAATGGTTTTCAAAACTTGATAATGAACTTGGCGCTCACTGCGTATGTAGAAAGGCAGTTTTGAATGGATCAGATTTTTAGTATGTCCGGTTTGAAACTTTGAAAAAGGTATTTCCCAGTTGAATGTGGGATCTGTTCTTAAGCTCAGAGTGAGTAATCGGTTATTTATACAGCACATTTTGAATGAAAGAAGTTGACAAGTGACAGGTAGGAGTAAACTGTCATTAGTACGTGCTCAGGCTAGTGCGCTGAGAAAGCGGCTAGCTTGTGCTTGCGCCTTCTAAAAATCTGTTTCGATTAAAAAGTATCGCCCTGTGAGGAGCTTTATCACATATATGTAGTATACGGCTCATTGGGGCTGTAGCCTAAGGAAGCCATAATTGTGGAATCTTTGGAAATAGTCCTCAGAGAATGTTCCCCGAATGTAGCGATGTACCCATGCCACGTACTGAGGAGATTGAAAGGATGCTCCTGCATAAATTTGCAACATTTCAAGAAAGTTGTAGAACTTCTTTGGATGTTCTGAAAACGTTCTTAGAACCTTGTTAGGATATTTCAATGTTGATTGAATGCCCTGGTAATGTTCTATGTCATTCTCAGAAGGTTCTAAGAATGTCCATTAGAAAACATTTCCCGAATGTAGCGATAAGTGCCTGCACCACATTCTGACAACGTTGATAGAATGTTCTTATGTAAATTTGCAACATTCCAAGAATGTTGCCTATGTTCTTTTGAACATTCCCGGAATGTTCTCAGAACGTTCTCGCGCTATGTGGGCTAGCGAGTGAAGTATTTTCGAAGCGTCTCGCCTCTCTCCATCCTCTCTCCAAACATGTCAGTATTTTTTTTTTTTTTTTTTTTACAGTTGTGGGGTTGGGGAGTTCGCGTCTCAGGTGCTTCGCAGCCGGTCAACTTTTCGATCGTCGCACGCTTCACTTTACAAGGCTAAATCAGAGTTATCTCCAGTAAGAATGCAATTCTGCATTAATAAATGTGCTGTTGCGAAAGCATCAACCCTTTTCAAACCTAGTTCAAGGTCATGCCCCTCAGGCTCGCGTGGACAAAAACCCAATCGAGGCGCGTACAGGCAAAAAGGTAAAAAAGGGGGAGGCGGAACAAAACGAAGACGACGGCAGAGCGTTTTCTGGATGCAATAGACAGGAGGGCAAATAAAACAAAATAAAATTAATACACATGGGCCTGTGGGTTGTTCAACAAGACCGGAACTTGCAACCGTAACAACCGGGGAAATGTTTTTACCAAGAACGTATCGATGCGGTTTGATAAATGTGACCTGGAGTGACGTGGAGTCACAATCGATCCTTCTCCTCGTTCTGTTCATGAGCAGAAATGTAATAAAATGTTTGTGCAGCGGTAGGTTTGCCCTCTTGAAACATCAGCGACCCTCAATCCGCTGTAGATGGACAGTCTAAAGGGCCAAACACATGCGCGTCCAAACTGTCCGATTTCGCGTGCGAACCGCCGGAACAGACTTGGAAGTAATCCGTTACAAGTAACGGGATTACTTGTAATTAATTACTTTTTGAGTAATTTTGTTATTAATTCGTTACTTTTCTAGAAATGTCATTTCTAACGTAATTTCATTACTTTTTTAGTAGCGAATTACCACAAGTTACTCGTTACATTTTTTTGCTATCTCAATATTTTTTTTTTCAATAAAATATGATTTTTGAGTAGCGTCACCGAGTTGGGGCGGGGGGGGGGGGGGGGGGGGGGGGCACGATCGGATCGGATCGGATCCGATCCGATCCGCTGGGACGGGGTGGTTTGAGATGGTCAATCCGAATCGAGACTCTCCATGTATACGCTAGCGGATCGAATCGAGTGCTCGAGCGAGGGATTACGGGAGCAAAGCTCCTGTAATCCCTCGCTCTCGTAAGGCAAACCGGACACCTCGGAAAAAATCTGAAGGTCGCGAGGTTTGCGTTGTGATCCTTCGACACGAGGTGCCGCTACTGGTCGATCCGAATCCATGTAAACGTAGTGGTTGAAGTGGATCCGATTCGCTAACTGGATCCGATGCGCTGCTGTCGCATCCATGTAAACGTAGCCATAGACTGATTCCAAAAGCTTGTGACGGGATCTCGGCAAAGAAAAAAAGAAGGTGGAAAGAGTGAAACAGAGGGGGAGTTGACTTTGCTATCCCCTTAGCACGACAACAAGAGGAGGGCCCCGAGAAAAGTAGACAAAGAAAGAAAACGGGAGTTTTCACACAGCTAGAGAGGTTTCTTAAGACAACCGAAGGGTCGCGTACACGATGCAAAAACACCGCGTTTCGGTCGCTTTTTCTCGGAAAAAGAAGCCCCTTCTGAGCCTTGGGCACTTGATTCGGAGTGGGGCGAAAGAAGAATAGAAGAGTAATGGCCCATAAAAATGTCAGATGGCACGGATCTCCCAAACTGGAACTGTGGGGTGGGTCTGCTGCGCCTGCTGTTTCTTTTTGCTATGATCATTATCGGGACGTTTGTGCGATCCAGTCAAAGCCCGCGCTCAGATTTCAGAAGCGGAAGGACGTGGATAAAGACATAAGCAACATCCTGAGAACAAACTCGAAGTTGAACTAATAGCTTTCTTTCGCGTCTTTTTCTTTAAATCAAAAAGTAGCCACTACAACTTCGTTTACACCAAGGACGGTGGAGAGTCAGCCTCCCCTCCCTTTTTTTTTTTTTTTTTGCTTGCGTTTTTGTGCGGGGGAGGAGTCGGAGTCGCTGTGAGTTCCGAATACGGGGCTTTACGGGACAAAAGGCCAAATGCCGTCCAGTTCTAAGAACAATTTTAGAACTCCAGTGCCTTCTGACGTTTTTACGTGACATTTTTTTTATATTTTTTGTTACACGGCAAAGAAATCATGTCGTGTCCTTCCCGTGATGGAGACTCGAGGTTTCCAGCTTTCTGGTCAAGTAGAGACAAACACCAGAGTCCTAGCTCAGCCTACAAGCGAACCTAGTGTCGTCTTGGAGAATGATACTCACAATAGTCACCACATCCGCTGATGAGTTTTCTGCGACTTTTTTCCGTTTTTCTTGCTTAGCTTTGTTTTGTTGTTGTTGTTTTTTTTTTTGCAAGAACCTCGCGTTCCCGTCGTCTCTCTTTCTCTTAACTCTCTTTTTCTTTTCGTACTTATGTAGGAATATTTTATCTATATGAACTGTTTTTTTTTCTGCTGTTAAATATTTTCTACTGAGGTCCCGCCGCTAGCTCGCTGATCCACGGCCACAAAATACTCGAGAGGTCCCAGCAGTGAGCATCAGCATGTCTCTTGCACTGTCGCCACGGCCCTCCTTGGATCCAATGTTCAAACTGAAAGGCACCAAGGGAACTACAAATTTAGAGTTTCAGTGCCTACTCCACATCCCTGAAAGAAAGCTTCTTTCATCTGCGAAGTCCATGAATTCGAACCAACGAAAACACGTAAAGGTAAGCGCTTTTTAATTTTTTTTTTTTTTTTGTGGAAACCAGTGATTTAGAGAATTCCGAGATTTTTGCGTAGTTCATAATTTGGCGTTTGCATCCCAATTTTACACTCGCAACATTGCCTTTGGTTTTTTGTTTCGGCCCTAGTTATCCGCTGACGTACGGCGTAAAGTACGCTTCGAACAGTTGATAAAGATATTGATATTTATTTGAGCTCAGGGGAGCCGCGGCGAGTTGCTGAGGGAGTTTACGCAAATTGTATTTTCGGATATCGGCAGCTCATAATGCTGCTCCCAAGCATACCATTGTGACATTAGCGATATGGGTGTGCGATGCGGTAAAATATTTTATCTTCTAAAACGTGCCATACTCCGTTTCCACTTTAAGGGTGAGCGTAGCAGGAGCTACAAAAGCGAGCTCCGGGCTTTCAGTGTCACTGCCAAGCACGCGCGCTCATGCAGTGCAATCACGTTATTCAGGGCCGTTCATTTTTCCTCTCTTTCTCCCGAAAGATAGGACAGATGAACGACCTCAACTTCGAACGCCAACTGCTCTTGATGCATGTGCAATAAAAACTAAACACAAAACTTAAACGACTTTGTACATCATTCGCGGCTAGTAATATTTGTCTACAAATAGCTAATGAGTTACCTTCTTACCGCATACAGGGATACTAAGTGAAAAGTCGTGTTTTTGCATGTATTTCTTGAAGTAATTGAAAAGTAATCGAGTAAAGTAACGAAGTAATTAATCGATTACATTTTAAAACCAGTAATTTGTAACGGTAATTCGTTACTTTGATGGCCAAGTAATTGTATTTGTAATTAATTACTTTTTACAAGTAACGGGCACAAGTCTGCGCCGGAACGACCTTCGAGGGCGAGGGTTTTCGTCGCACCGGAGGCTACGAAAACCCTCGCCCTCGAAGGTCGTTCCGGCGGTTCGCATGCGGAATCGGACAGTTTGGACGCGCATGTGTTTGGCCCTTAATCGGGCATTACGACTCTCTATGTGCCGCGGTGTAGTTTTACAGGAACACACACACATCACTCCAAGCCATTAAGCAGCTGTATGTGGTTACATAAATGCTTCTTTCCTGGTGGCGGCAATTCCGCCATATTGCGTTCGATTTATTTTTTTTTGTGTATTTACAGCAAGTAGTGAAGCTGAATTAGTTTCTGATGTTGCAACTTAACCCGAGACAGGGATATGAAATAGAAACGTAAACCTAGAAGGTACAGAGGCGGGGATAAAGAGACGTCTCAAACGCAGCCAGAAGATTTATTCAGTCCCACCTCCTTATATACACACATCCACAAGTTCACCAACCACGCAACTTTCCCTTTGCTGGGACAAAAATACACCAAGACACAGAAAGAAACAACCAGAACATAATAAGAGTGATGCCCCCTCAACAAAGAAGATAACAACCAGTTTCTGAGTTTGCAGCAGGGGTTTCCCCAGGAATTGAAATTAAGGGGGGGGGGGGGGACTAAACTTTTAGGGGGCCGGGGGGGGGGGGGGGGGGTTGGCATCGAGAATATAGGAGTCGTTGCGAATTAAGGGGGCGCCTTCAGAAAAACAAGCGGGGTGTGTAGGGAAATCACTGGTTTGCAGGGTGTCTGTCTATCTGTGTATGCAACTCATTATCTTTAAATGGCTGCAGGACTATTCGTCGAAAGACAATTCGTAGCAGGGCAACTCGTAGCAGGGCAATTCGTCGTATAGGGCAATGCGTCGTAGGGTAATTCGTAATAGGGCAAGTCGTCCAGATGACGATTCATCATATGAAAAGCTTCTTATGTGTTTAATTTTCACAGTTTATTGACTATATTGCTTCAAAATTATTGATTACGAGCGAAAATTCTCCCTCATTTTGTATTTTTCATTGTAGCATAATGTTTGATTTGTCTTAAGTTTGGCTAAAATTTTTTACAAAAACATTTTGCTGAAATGCTCTACTTCTGGAGTAGACTGTGTCTAATTCTCTGGGTATACGCCACAGTCGAGTTATAAATATATTTCAGTAATTTTGATAGGACAACCACACAGGCGTCAGTTCACGAAAAGTTTTATTTGCATCGGTCACACTTACAATGTTATACTTCTAGTTCAAGCCACGAGGATGTCCATGTATACTGTTCCATCGTAGCCTCCAATATTTCTTTGAAAGCGCTTGTTGAAGGCTTGCTGCTTCCGCGACACCTTTGTGGCAGCGATCCCGCTTGCCGCTTGACTGAGCTTCATTTCGATTCTTTTTCGCTACTCTTTCTGTAAAGAGCCGAGGAACACCCAGAGGCTTGGTGAAGCGCAACTTACGTTGCTCTGAAAACCGAGAATAGGAGCATAAGAAATATGGTATAAAATTGTCAATTGAGTATGCGCTATAAATGGAGTAGGCACATAAAATTATGAGCAATTACCTGCAGCCCATAGTGCCACGCCTCCACACTGTTATTTGTACGGGGCATTTCATCGAGTCCCGCCTCGCACACGGACCACAGTTTCGGAGGAAATTGAGCCGAGCAGATGCCGTTCCGACGTGTTCGACCGACGTACACGTCCTCAAAGTAATCAGCAAGTTCGATCGTCTCCTGTGGAAGCACTTCCAACAAGTCTTGAATGTCCTCCGGGATAGCACCAACAGGCAGAAAAGCGAAAACTGGGAGTATTTACATCTGGAATTAAAACAGCTGTTACATCGGCTGTATTATAGAAGAAAACGATCATTATAGTTATCTGTGTATAACAAAAAACTCACCTTGACTGCAAATGCCTCGTTCTTGCCATAACGTGTTTGGAATTCCAGCGCGCATAGCTTACGATGAACCGACTGGTCCAGGTGATAAAAAACACCCCTGAATCCGGATGTCCGAAATGACGTCACGAGCAGCGTTAATAGCAGCGATCTCGAAGTCAGTGTGTAGCACACGAGGCACACGAGCAGCGCAGGGCCCGACGTTGTGGATGACGACTGAGAAGAACCTGGTAAGGTAACACGCAATGAGCACGATCTTAACAACCAATCAGGAAACATTGCAACCGCAGTTAATACGGTACCAATTAGCAGTGACGTACCTCCGATAGGTTTTCTCGGTTTTGTTGGGCGGTAGACCGTACACCATGGACACGACGATCCCGTTCTTGAGAGCATAAAGTGTGTACAACTGGTGGAATAGTGAGGGCATAAACGTTTCATCAGAGAACCATGCACCTGTACTCCCTAAGCACTCCAAGTTCCGCTTCGTAACAAACAAAATGATGCGGTTGACGTCACCCTCACCACTATTGTGCGTAGGAACGCCTCTTGTTTGCAGTTAACCTACATAAAAAACCTAATCACAATTTTGTTTTTACCATTCTTAGTAAACGTATTTTGAAATCAGGTCGGAGACGGATATCTTCTCTGCTGGGAGGAATATCGTAGACAAATGTTGTACGTTGCCTTTGCCTTCTGACTGTTCGTCGATGCGTTGACGTAGAGGGCAGCTGTGACGCAGTGCTGTCCGTGATCTTAGCCGCCGCGCCCAGAAGAATCTGCTGCACTGCCGTTCGTCCTCCAACTAAAAAGGCAGTAGGCGATGACTATCTAATACAAATTACCCTCACGAAAAAAAAAAAAAACTAACGAATATTCATGCACTCTCACCTGCGCTCGCCTTCATTTCTGAACGAAGTTTCAGACAGCTAATCTCAGTTGGGTCTGGAGCACGACTCTGGTTATTTGTGACTTTAAAGGGGTACGGAAACAAAAATTGAAATGTTCAAATTTCGTTCGGAAATGAGTCAAGCATGACGGATAATAACCGTAAATGATAATCGCACGTTTGTATTTTGAACGATTGGCTATATTTTTCGTTCCAAACGGTGCACTCGAGCAAGCGCTCGAAGAGAAGCGAGTGGAGAGCCCGATGCGTCATGGGATGTCAGGCGCAAACAAAAACTGAAAGAAAAGATTTCCCACGCTCGTGGAGTAGCAAGGCAGGCGTGCTTATGAGCTTTGCCCTTGGTGGCGTTGTCAGCGTTGTGGTGGTGTCAATAGCGTCAGCGCGTTACAACCGAGCCGTTCGAAGTACCCGTGGGGTGACGAGCGTATGACTGGACCAAGGAGCACGTAGCTTCCACAAGACTGTCAGCTTAGGGCTGAACGGCGTGGGAAAAGCAACTTTTGTTTGAGTTTTGAGGGACGGGCTAATCTTCTAGGGGGAGAATGGCTGTTTCCGGTTGCACGAACGAGGGTCCGAGAAAGAGGGGAGTCCTTCCTTTCCGTCTT
The DNA here is from genome assembly GCA_013358835.2 of Ixodes persulcatus. Lineage (NCBI taxonomy): Eukaryota > Metazoa > Arthropoda > Arachnida > Ixodida > Ixodidae > Ixodes > Ixodes persulcatus. The sequence continues at coordinate 19,626 of JABSTQ010005119.1, forward strand.
CTTGGACCGTTTGGTACAATGCGCGATTTGTGAGTTGAGCTAGGAGGAAAGTTATAAAAAAGGAAAATGTTGAAATTCCAAAAGGCGGCGCTGCTCCGAAGGAATCTGCTACGTCACGACTACGTAGAAGATTCCACAACGTTGCTAGACTACCTCTCAAATAGGCTCGGCCGCATGCGTCCACCAGGTGCACATTGAAAGATCGTTTATTTAGCTTTAAAATTAGTTTTCTTGTGCTTTTCAACGGAATACTGGTGTTTTTGAGGTTAGGGTGCAACATGCAACACATTAAAGCTAAAAAATGAGCGCTGAAATTTCGTTTCCCTACCCCTTTAATAACGCGAAGCATAGAGACGTCTGTCATGATCTTTGTTCTGTAGGTCTCTCTTCTTCGCCATACCCAGTAGATGCTTTGCTCAGTCCTTCGGTTAACAGTATATAGAAATACTTCGCAAAGCAGCATCTCCCCGCCTTTTTCAGTCCTGATGACTTCAATAGCGACTGCGAAAATAAACGCTTAGACCAGTAAGAACCTCTGTGAGCCGACTAAAGGCTAGCGCACGAATCACCGAGGCGTGTTTGCCTTAAAGGGGCGATGCAACAATTTTTGCACTTTGCGCAAATACCGCTTAGAACGGATCCCTGACGTTAATGACCTATGAAACACGCGTTCGTTTTTCACCCCACGCAATAGAAGTCCCAGTAAAAAATTAAAGAAAAACGAGCAGCGTTCACCCCCTCAACTCGCAGCCAGAACAAGCGGCCACGTGATCTGGAGCCGATTATATGCCGCCAATGGTGATCATAGCCACGCGCTGGGGTTGGCAAAGCACAGGACACGCGCTGAGTTCCAGACATTGTTATCCTCGGCTATTGTCGTCGTTGCAGCGATTGGACACGGGCCACTACCCGAATGCTTCTCGAGCTATCAATTATCACGAGCCCAAATCGAGAGCTCACGCAATGCTCGGGTCCAATCTATCAGCAGCATTCAAATATAGTCCCTGGAGGATGCTGCTACCACCAGGGTACGTCATCAAAATTTGCGATGGAGAGATTGAAAGAAAACGCTCGCTTTCTCCTTGAAATTACACCGCAACAAAGAGGTATCTTGGTCAGTGGCGTTGCGTGCGAGTGTACTTGGGTCCCACTAGTGCCAGTAAGCTCATACAAAGTGAAAAACGCTCAAAACGAATATCGTTGCACCGCCCCTTTAATATTTTGTGTACCTGTGTCAAGGGACTTGGGTTTGTTTGAACTGCTTCGGTCGGTGTTCCCTCCGAATCGAGCAGAAAAGCTCACCGGAGAAAAGCCCACCGGAGATAAGCTCACCGGAGAAAAGCTCACCCAACTTTGTGCGAGTCCGGAGAAAAGGTCACCAGTCTTTTTACAGACCCGGAGAAAACCCCACCTTGAATTAAATTAATATGTAAAGTGGTCTTTATCATTTAATAGCAGTAGTGCTACCAAGGTTTTAGGCGTCTCTCACCGTGCAACGGAGTTAGCGCGAAGCGATTTTTCGCATTTTACTTAGAGAAGGGGTTGATCAGCGCCAAACTTTTATCACAGAAGTTTGTGTCCCGAATGAGCGATTTCCACCGAACTAGTAGTTTTAATAACAACCACTAAAATGTAAAAAAAAAAAATTGTATCGTTTGTTTATGTTGACAGTGTCACGCAGTGTGCACACTTCTCACCAAATCGCTCTGCTGTGGGCCAAAAAACAAAATCAGATTAGAAAAAAGATTGTTAGATTTATTTTATTTAAATCACTGTAGCTATCAAATATTGATTATTTATCACTATATGCATTTCTAAGCACGACAGGCTGTTTGATCAATGCTTCGGATCAGTAAAAACAATGCGAAAAAAATAATCCCTGCAATTTTATCAGCTTTTTGTTCAAGAAAACCCCGACATACTAAAACAAAAATAGCTTTTTTTTAGCGAAAAAGCTGTATTTTTTTTTTTTTTGCTATCTGATTTTTTAGCATTACGACATTACTTTCCCAGTTTTCGCTTTTATATTTTGCGTTCTTATTTTATAACAAAAAGATGTGAGGTAACTTACGAACGAAGTCGGAGGTAGGAAAAAAAGCTCAACGTATCGATTTGCTCCAAAGACCACTGCTTATTTTTTATTTATTTTTTGTTGGTGTTCCGTCCGATATAAATCTTTCTTATGTGATGATTCTTTGATTTAAATACAAAATATATGGCCACATAAAAAGCATCAAATAAAAAAAATTTTTTTTTTTTTTTGTGGCCAAGTTTTTATTTAAATTATCCTAGTAAGACCGGTCTAATTTGAATCACGATTTAAGTTATCTTGATTTTCCTTCTCCACCCTGACTGTAATCATCGTTCCGCTTTAATGTTAACATTTCGCGTGAGTGTCACCATATTTAATTCTGACATAGCCAGGATAGAAGAAATACTATACCTTTTCCATTTTCCGTTTTAATAAGGTAAGTATTAAAACCACTACTTCTTAAACAAATGGTAAAACGCGGATATTTAGTAATGCGGTGTCGGTATACTATGTACGTAAAAGGCCATTTCATAAATGATTATACAGAAACTACTCGAGCTGCAGCCTTCTACACTGGTGATGTTTCTCCCGCTATTTTTTTTTTTTTTTTAATTTGCGTTTTATCGAAATTATTTATTTTATTCTCGTCGAGCAACGGCTGACTTGTTACATGATGTTTTTTGTTTTTTTTTTATATTTTAAAAAAGTTATTCTGCTAGTGAAGTGCAGAATGTCCGCAAGCAGCATAAGGCATCCCAGCATACTTCAGTTGAGTGGGCGCATTTCACTTGAGTCAACGCTCAATTCTTAGATTCGTAGGTGAGCTTTTCTCCGCATCGGACAGTTTGGCGGTGAGCTTTTCTCTGGTGAGCTTTTCTCCGCCGCCCGTTCCCTTCTGGGCCTATTGTTTGGGTTCCGCCTTTGTGTCTTCGGTACGAACTAATTTATAATTTAAGTCACCTTAAAAACGAAGTGTGTGTATGTATGTGTGTGTGTGTGTGTGTGTGTGTGTGTGTGTGTGTGTGTTTGTGTGTGTGTGTCACGTTGTAGGCGACCTTGGGAAAAAGAGATAAAAGCTTTGTATAAAAAAAATTGTTAGCCGAGTTTAAGACGCTTGTCTGTCGCCTTCTTTTGGTCCCTTCTAATATATCTCCAAGTTTTCTTCCCAGTCTCAGGGTTTGAAAATCATGATTTACCTAAGCTTCAGGCCCCCTCCTTTCTCTCTTCCCGTAAACCATGAGGAGTCCAGTCTGACAGAGTATGGCCGTACGTATGCGACATTGTTACCCGCTGTAGATGAGAAATTTCGTCTCTTCAGTGCGACTGCCAGCCTGGTGTCTTTAATTAACGTGCGTCACGCAGGAGTGGCACTGGTACGCGACCGGATGCCGATACAATGCTCATCCACGTCGAAACGGACAGGGTTGTTGTTGTTGACAACATCTTTTACTTTTCTGAAACGAAGAAACGGACAGGGTTAGAGACTGAACTAGGTATTTCTGGATTCTGCAGCGCGAGCTTCCGATCTTGCCCCACAAGCTTTTTCCGAATACGTTTCCTGGAGGGAAAAGATGATGACGAAGAAGATTCGGGTGTAGCTTCATTATTGGTCAACCCTTCAGTGTAGGCAGTCCCCTCTTTGGATAAGGGTCATCAAACGTTCGGAAGCGACAACAACAACATCATTCTTGGTTCATTGAAGAACGAAGGCAACTCTTAAACAAGCAGCAGGGAAGCAGGTCCATGAGTGCTTCCAGCTCCGATTCGGAGAGCGACTGGAGAGGCCGAAATGCCTCGGGCTCGGCATCACTTCGGGTTCCTCCGAAAAAAGAAATGGCGGCCGCGGGGGCGCCTGGCGCAGCTACTCCGGTGATCATGTCACCGGTGAATTCACCAGTAATATTACTAGCGATGTCACCAGTGACGTCACCAGTAATATCACCAGCGATGTCACCAGTGAGGTCACCCGTGACTTCACCCATGCATTCTGCGATCACATCGCCGGGCTCGTCATCAATTCGGGTTCCTCCGAGAAAAGAAATGGCGGCCGCGAGGGCGTCAGGCGCAGCTACTCCGGCGACCATGTCACCAGTGACGTCACCAGTCATATCACCAGCGATGTCACCAGTGAGGTCACCAGTAATATCACCATCGCTGTCACCCGTGACTTCACCCATACATTCTGCGATCACATCGCCGGGCTCGTCGTCACTTCGGGTTCCTCCGAAAAAAGAAATGGCGGCAGCAAGAGATTCAGGCGCAGCTACTCCGGTGATCATGTCACCAGTGAGGTCACCAGAAATATCACCAGTGATGTCACCCGTGACTTCACCCATTCATTCTGCAATCACATCGTCGGACGAATCACCCGAAAGGTATGGTTTTCTTTCTCTTACGATACAGGGAATATCCACTGGACTCCATATTTGAATACACTCTTCACTGGGCATGCTCGGAACGAGATCACACCTCTAGGTTTTCAAGACCGACAATCTTGATTGTGTGTAATGCACGTTCCAAAAGCGCTGAGAAAGCTTGCCGTCAACACGCTCTGAGCAGCTATGCACCCCGGCCGCCAGCGGCCATACCTGAGTCCACGGGTGCTGAGAGCGTGCTGACGGCAAGCTTCCAGAGTTCCTTTTTGTTACGTTTTGTTCTGCGACTTCCGCATTTCTCAAAATTTCCACAACCTTCTCCAAGGTCATGTTCTTTCCCGCCAATGGCCGTTGTTGCACGGTTTCGTCCCGGATGCCACATACAAGGCGGTCCCTCAGCAGGCGGTTGAGGGCTGTGCCGAAGTTGCAGTGCTCCGCCGTCTGCCGAAGTTCGGCGACGAACACCGCAACGCCTTCGGTTTCGAGCTGTATGTGTTAAACCGAAAGCTTTCGGCGATTTTTGATGGGGGCGGGCCGGAGGTGTTGTTGAGGGTAGCCATGAGCTCCTTGTATGTTTTTTTTTTTTCCTTCGGTTTTGTTGGTGCTAAGTTCTAACAGACTGGGAAGCGTCGCGTACGTGCTGGTTTCGATCGAGGGTCGACAGGAAAACCCACTTTTTCTTTTCGTCGTCCTCGATATTTTGCATTTTAATAACAAGATAAGCAGCCGACGAGGCGTCTGCTTTCATAGCTGCCGTTCTTCTCCCGTCCGTTGGTTGTGCAGAGCACGGGCTTGGAGCGCGGCGATGACCCGATGGGCCGGAGGCGCCATCTCCTAGCGTGTCGTGCAGTCGATACACTACACTTGGGAACGTGCATTGCACACTTTTCCTCCCTATGTTCCCCATGCCCCAATGAGGTCATGGCGCCACCCTTATAAAGATTAACTTAATAATAATCATCATCATCATTAAAAGATGCCCTAATATTCGTTAAATCAGTTGTGAACATCAATACGAAACTTTACGCCACATTTCGTAAGTATGCATGGCTGGTCGTGTCGTGACGTCAACATCAGGCATGGTAACGTCAGAGTCGCGGGCGTTGACTTATTCCCGGTTTCGGCCAACATGGTTGACGGCGCGTACAAAGATCATCATCGAAGAATTGCTCATACATCATACAAAAGGCAGTCTGCAGACACGAATCACCGCGATATCTGAGGTTCGAATGCCGCGCGCCAAGTTTTCTCCTTGAACTCATTGCCACGCGGCATTCGAAGCAGGGATCTCGCGGTGACTCGCGTTCGAATCTGTATGCAGACTGTCGTTTGCATGATGTGTAGGCAGTGTGACCCCGGCTTTAATGTTGTCTTTCTTAGAACGAAGTTACTTACTGAGACAGCAGTCAAGAGCTGTTGTGGCTCTCTTTGCATCATGTTTCGTCAGAGCTTCCGCTGTTGCCAACGAAAACGCGGTGTATTTTGCGGGTGCAATCTGCCCTTACAAAAATATGTATGGACACTCCTTGGACGTTCTATAGAACAACGTCCATAGGCAGACCATAAGGCATCTATAGGCAGACTACGACTGCTGTTGCCTTCGTGAAGTCGTCCTATGGCTGCCCTATAGAATATTGGCCAATGGACGTTCTATGGACGTCCTATTCTATAGACGATGTGAGGTCATCCTATTCTCTCTCTATAGTGAGACACCATACAGAGTCCATACGGACTCTATAGGGTCTCTACACAGGGTCTTTACGGTGTCTATAGGGTGCCCGCAGAGAACCCATACATGGTCTACAAGGAGTCTCTAGGGGGTCCACAGGGAAGCCAAAAAGGGTCTACACAGTGTCCTCATGGGGTCTGCAGAAAATCCATACAAGGTCTACAGGGAGTCCCTACAGGGTCCGTAGAGAATCCACTCAGTCTGCAGGGGGTCCGCTACGGGGTTCGCACCGACCAACGTTTCTAGAACAAGTCAGTTGGGAAACTGACTAAGAGCTTACTCTGCAAAAGCGGCACCGATACGTACTCGAAAACCGAAATACTGGCGATCGCAACGCCACTATTTCTCCCGCCGCGGCCACTCGGAGAACTGCACGACCGCGTGTATTGGTCTGGGAATATCGATTTTCGACAGCGTGTGAGTGTTCTATTTTGGCTTTAATCGGCAATTTTGGAGCCGAAACATATACGATAGAAGGGGTTTCAGGGATGCCAACCCCCGTCTCCCAGGCGGACGCGCCGCGAATTGCCACCGAAGTTAGGACGCACCCAGGTTGGGACGCGCTACCTGAAGTGACCGGTGAGGCATGGCTGTATAAAAACAATATTAATTGTGCCGCAAAATCCTATAAGCTAAAAGTTTATGCAAGCATCACGCTCCTGTCATTTTGTAAATATCTCTAATAAAGGTTTCTACGAAAAGAGCTTTTTTCCATTTGTTTTTACGCAAAAACGTGCTTTGTAAAAGTTAGTTTTAAGAGTGTAGGGTCCTTAGGGGTCTGCAAAGAAGCCATACAAGGTCTATAGGGAGTACGTACGGGGTCCACAGGGAAGCCATACAGGGTCTACACAGGGTCCTTATGGGGTCTGCAGAGAAGCAATACAGGGTCTGCACGGAGTCCCTACGGGGTCCATAGAGAAGCCACTCAGTCTGCAGAGGGTATTCGCAACTTTAAGTGATGGTGGTACCTCGGTGTGAGAATCGCGTTCCCTAGCTCCTGGGTGATTGGCCTCATAATAAAAGGGCTTGCCTACACTTTCCTGATGGGAAAAAATAACGTAAGGCTCTGATACTGCTCGTATATAGAATAACTAGAATTACTTAAGCGTCGCGCGCAGACCCAGCCAAGTACCGCTGTTCTACGACGATCATCCAGATGACCGCCATTTTGATAGGCACCAGTGCGCCCCCTATGGGTCGTGAAAGTTGCGAATATCTACGGGGGCCGCAGGGACCCACATACACCTACCTCCCACTGAGAAAGTAAAGACATTATTTCGGCACATACTAAACACTTCCACCTTCACAATGAATATGCCCTGAGGTTGGATATGTCTCCAGACATCAATGTAACATATTGATCCCCGGCGCTTAATTAACAGCTCTAACTCGGACACCTCGCCACACCTAAAGAAAACGTCTACCCGGCATCACTTTAGTAATGTCCCAATATATAGCTCACACCATAGAGAGGCAATAGGATGTCCATAGACTCGCCAGGACCATAGCATGGAAATAGGAAGGAATGAAAAACTTTTTGTTTCGCGGAGATTCCTATAGCGTTGTTGTGGCCGTTCTATGGCAAACCAGCGGTACATAAACGGTCTAAGAACTGTCTACAGGAATCCATAGGATGGACAAAGGGGTAATAGAACGGCAAAAGCATGGACATAGGACGTCCATACATATTTTTGTAGGGGTGAGCAGTTGGGCTGTGTTTAAGATTGAATTATTTGTGTGGCGGAGGATTACATATTCGGACATTGTGCGGATTATATTTCTAAAAGCAATGACAATATGATTTAATTGTTTTCTGAAAGACAACATTTTACCGGACAATCCCTTTAATGTAAGCTAGTTTTGAGCATGCGCAGACAACAGGGCACTCAAATGTAGAGTCCAGGGAATATGCCTTATCCTTCATGGGCGACGAAAAAATCATAAAACGTTTCAACCTGTATAGAATAATAAAAAAAGAAAGGGGGGGGGGGAGCGTAAAACGGAAATTTGTGACGGTTATGCTTATAGTTGTATCCTAGATGTCGTCTATTGGCGTGGCGACGGCAAAACAATGTTTTCACCCATACTGGAAGTGACGACTATTCAAGATGGCGGCGCCCTCGTGAAAAAGGTCTATAGGCGCTCCAAGTGATTTTCACGATTTAAAACGAGTCGGAAAAATCGACGCCTGCACATAGAAACCTCGAACATTAACCAAATGTGCATTGAAGTGGCGCATTTCACCGTGCAAAATTTCAAAACGTGGTTCTCCTGTTGTAAAAAAAAAAAGAAAAACTTTCAACCTTTCCACTTTGGTCGAAGCGGTACGCTCGTCCCGTGTGTTTCTTCGTCCTCGTCTGTTTTGCGCGCTGTTTCCTACGATGAATTCCCACTAACTCGCCCAACTATCCATTCTTCTATGATAGCTGGAAAGGTTGCCACCATCTATGAGCGACGGCGGCAACCAGACTGGCTGTCTGGTTACCCCTGTCGCTCATAGATGGCGGTAGCTGTCCAGAGTTTTGTGTAGTTTTGTGTCGACATTTGTGTGGTACCGGACACGAAACTGGGGAAACTAGCCCTTAACAGCTCCGCTGTAAAAATGAGACCAACACATTTGCTGAAGTCAACGGCGGGCGTGTTCACAGACCACCGAATTTTCGATTATGTAACTTGTCGCGCCATCTCCCAATGGGCGCAGCGAGCAGACGACGCAGTCTGCTGTCTCCTCGCTACGCCCATAAGTGGGCGCCATCGAAATACCAGGTCGACAATAAATCCTTTCAATACGTGATATTCATCGAGGGACTTTAGTCCCCAATAGGTATTGGCGAAGTGCCCGACAAAAAGCGTCGTTGTGGTCGGCATTCACGAGTGGCCAAACCCACATAGAAGTCTTTATTTGGATTCATTTTTGCTTACATCGACGGAAATAAGAGCGGGATCAGACGGCCCACTATGATGGTGTTGGTTTAAGAATGCGATGACTCCAAGCTTCCTTTGTGCTGTTTACTGTTGCGTCTGGGAGGATGACGACCTCAGGCGCGGAAGCAAGAGTCGGGGCTGTGGCTCGCTGCTTGCATGGCCCCGAGGAAACAGGCCTGGAGTGGGGTTACTGAATAAGAACTTTTATGTACATTTTATGTACAGTAACGATACAAGTAACATGGTCGACTGGTTATTTGACTTGGGCTCTCTGAGCCCAAGTTATATAACCCTCCGAGGGCGAGAAGGCCCGCGGAGCGAGAGAGGAGCCTTCCCTGGCATTCGAGTGTTTACGTGGTGTTCGAAGTTTGGGGCGGCTGATGCAAGTTCCGGGTGTTCTTTCACCAAGGGCAGATGATGCAATACCTTCACGTTCTTGCCCCGCTTCGGTGGCTGATGCAAGGAGTCGACGCTCTTGCTGAAACCCAACACCGACAGCCCCACACACACACACAGGCACGCACACGCACGCCGGTGCTTCTCCTTCCGAATGCTGGCGGTCCCAGATGGTCTCGTGGCCTCCGGGAGACGTTCTTTTTGTGTTTGGAGCCCTCCTCGAAAGCCACCACCGTCCCGATGACTCAAGGGTCGGTCTCCGGAATCCGAACGTGACTGTCTAGCGCCGTTGGCGCGCGCCGGGGCCCATCGTGACCATAGGCTTTGCTGCCGTTGGCGACAGGTGAAGGCCAGGTCCGGGGGCCTTTCACAACATTACACACACACCACCTAACTTGTTCGCAACTGACGATAAGTAGCCAGGATCACAACTCGTGACGTCACGGCGAGGCAAGTCTTGGTCGTGACGTCACGAGCTATTGCGGGGGAGCCTTCTAGTGTTTGCCCTACGCGACATCACTACCAGGATTTGTTTCGCGGTGACGTCAGAAGTGGTGGTCTTGGCTACTCATTGTTTACGAGCCAGAGTTTCGATGGTCATGGTGTGTAACTAATCAGGATAGAAGCTTGGAGTCCTCTCATTCCTAAGCCAACACCGTCGAAGTTGACAGTCGGTAATTAAACTTATTTCCGTGATGAAAGTAAAATTTCAAAGAAGTCATTGCCAATCCTGAAACTCCTGGTCGTTCACGTATTCGCCATGCGCGGTCTTTTTTGTTTCTACGAACGGACAGATTTTACTGACGCGCCCATTAGCACCCATTTCTGACATATAAGATAGGAAATGAAATGAGATGATAAATCTACACTCTTTTGTTTATGTGCCATGGACAACCTCTGTTCGCAATGAGCTACCCAGTGACGTTTCTGCAGCAGGCAGGGTTGGCGAATGTAGGTAAGTCCTAACTATGTTTGGTCTATGTTTTGCTTTTCTATCGCGGATGTCCTAACACTGTTTTCACTGACGAAAAGTAAATATCTAAACACAAGGGCCATGGAAGAGGGAGATATGTGACTCGAACGATTCCATCTTACCTAGGTTCCAGTGGGGATCCAATTTCTGCTGCGCATTGTCCGTTCTAATTGCGCTGATATTAACCTGCGGCACGCTGTTTACACTCAACAAGCTGATCTTTCGTGGCTCATGTGAGTATATTTACGAAGCTGTGGTGTCTAAACGTCCGGCTTCAGCCAACGCTATGACCTGATGAAGCGGATAAAGTAACGCCAAAATTGCATCGTCACGGCCATTGTAGTCTTTTTTGAGCTTGTTCTCAACAGCTTACTACGCTACAACACTCAAAGCGCCGGAATTTGTACGGCGCTTTAAAGGGATACTGAACCAAACTTTGGATTTCGTAAAATAAGGCCGCAGAAGCGTTCAACGGAACGCTTCGAACTCCAAAACATCACTCATCCATCGAGGTTTCAAACGGATGGCCGTACCTTTGGAAAAGAAGGGCGCGATCAAGAAGGCCTATGACATCAGTGTCCTCCGGGAGAATTTGAGAATGAGGGGAAGCGGTCTCGCTTCTCTCCTCCTCGCTTCGGTTCACCTGTTCGACGGGACGTAGCGAGGAGGAGAGGGAACGAGAGTCGTGACGGGGCTTGTCTCGTCGGCCTTTTTGAACGTGTTCAATCGCGCACTTCTTTTCCAAAAATACGGCGATCCGTTAAAGATATCGCTTTATGAGTGATTTTTTTTTTTTGTGTGTTTTCCAGCGTCCCGCCTATCCGTCCAGCCGTATATTGTGAGCTCGAAATATCGGTTCAGTATCTCTTTAAGTATCGCGCATGCGTTCTGTTCCAACATTTACTTGTTTGGCATTTTCGCTTAATAGTATATATATTTGTAACTTGCTTCGCATTTGGTGGCGCTCGTTGGAGAGATTAGGGTATTTCTGTTTTTATTCGAGACAACGGCGGACCGCTTGCAGAGACATCGGGCGGCAGAAGAAGCGTCATATCCTATCGCCTGTTATCAGTGATGTTTATACTAAGAGAGTTTGGCCCGGGGGCGAGGGGCTCGTCGTCCTCTAGAACCGGCCGAAGTTCGCGATAGCGCAAAATGACGTGTCTTATTTAGATACGACCGTGGTTTGTTGTGCGTCAAAGTAAACAAGATGGCGGAGAAAACATGCAGTTTCAGTCGTCGCCAGACCCGTTTTAGACTGTCGGCATCTTCAAAAGGCTGTTGAACTTTTCCAGTATAAACCGCATCGAATGCAACCGCCGTTGATGTCAGCAGTGTGTTCTGACTGTCTCCTAGAGTCTACTGCAAGTTAAAAAGAGTCGTGTTTTTTTTGTTTTCGCTCACAGCGTGCGAAGAAAGGAAAGCGATAGCTGTAGTATGGTTTCGCAATGCGGGTGGAATGGTGCCGTCACGTACCTGAGGATAATAATTTCTGGAGCAGGTGGAACAGGGGGGACAAAGGACAAATGACGATAATGATCTCTTCTCTAGGGATTATTATCGTCATTCTTGTCCAGCTCGCTTGCACCTTTGCATTAATTACATTATCATCACGTACCTGAGGACGTAGGTGCGACGTGGTTAATTCTCATAGCCGGGATAAGCCCCCGGCGTATCCGGCCCCAGGATGCAGCAACAAAAGGAGTCCCTTCGCCGTGAAGTTAAGAGTGGGAGAGGGGGAAATGGGAAGGGTGGCGAGGCGGAGTTTCACCCTGGTTGAAAAATGCTTTTGCAGGTCGGCCTGTCATTTCAGACGGCCCTCGAAAATCAGTTCCTCAATGTATCGCGCTGCAATTTACTACAGAGGTGCAAACAGATGGTGGAAGTTTACAGTAAAAAAATCAAGGAATGAGCTTACCTCGTTGAAAAGAAAACAAATACAGAAACCTGTTCTGGGCAATCGACGCCACCACTTCGCAGACGATGCACGCGTAGGGATAACTGGTGCTGACAGGTGGCGCACGCCGCGTCGAGGGAGCGCCGGCCGATTCGAGGTCTTTTACGGGATCGTCTGCTATCAAAACCCGAATTGTCCTAGCCGTTCCTTAGGCTCTCTACTGTTCCTCAACGCGGTGTAGATTGCCGAAAATCGGTTTCTGTTATTTTTTTTTTCTTTGAAGCAAGGTAAGTTTATCCATGATTTTTTTTCACTGTAAACTTTCCCCACCTGCTTGCTCCTTTTTAGTATATCACAACGTGATACGTTGAGAAACCGATTTTCGCGTCCGTCTAAACTCTAAAGTGTCTTAAAAGCGTTAGTGTACTTGCTGTAGATTAAGCAGAAAAGCAAAAATTACAATGAGCCGACGTTCACGTAAACCTAATACTCGTCAATGGACCTTTTTCACATACCGACGGCACCAGGCGGTGGCTGCACGAACTAAAAATCGAGGAAGTGACTTACCTGGGCTACCAATCGATAATGGGAGCTACGCTACCAGTTTCTTCGCTCTCCGAGCAGCGGCGCGTGCCCAACGCGACTCTAAAGAGGGGGATCTGTGGCGTCCACCCAAATGTCATGTTTTTCTTTCCGTCCACTTTCTTTTTTTGTGTAATACAATTATATATATGTTGCAATTACGTGTTCTACTCGCTGATCCACAGCCTCCTTCCGAATTTCCTCGATTTCTAGTGCCGACTTCCGCCGCTTGGCATCGAGTGCTCGCGCGTGCGCAGAACGCTTCTCGGAAAAGGTCCATTGCATTTTTCTTCCTATTTTTCTATTCAGCTATAAACAGAACCTTCAAGTCCACTGGTAAGCCCGAAACAACATCATATAGTCTACACTGTAAAGTGTGTTTTGACTATGCAAGTCTCCCCTCAACCTGATTTTTTTCTTTTCACGGAAAAACTGAGATTTCTTTTTATTTTTTTTACGGCAACACGTTTATATTGTCACGAATTAAGGCGACGAGAAGGCAAAGAATGAACTGAAAATAAAGGTTTAATGGGCGAACTTGTGCCAACCAAAAATAAGTAACGAAAGAGCGTCGAGGCAGCAGAAAAGCAGGCGGCGATTCGGCGGCGAATCAGAGAGCGCAAGCGAGACTGACTGGACAAAGTCGCGGGTAGCTGCTTATCTACCGTGCGTCACTATCTCGAAAGTTCGGCAAAGAAGGCTCGAGCGTCGCGCGCTCGGGGCGAGGATGAACTGGCACTTTCGCGAATAACAAAGCAGGTGGAAAGTTACGTCTGGTGCGAGAATGAACGCGAATCTTCTAGATGTCAGTGACCGAGCGTTGCTTTGTCGGCCCTGCGGGCGGCAATATTGGCCGAGGGATTCATTCCTATTTTATCCGTCTTTGTTGTGAAACCTGTACACCCGTAAGCCTGCTTTATTCTGAGCTTCAAAGTTTCACTCGCCGGTTCTACGCGTTTCTGCATGTCCAGGCAGTCTCATCACGCGGTCGTACATTCTTCCACGCATCCTTCAAAATCCCCGAGAAAAATACCCATAGCGTGGTCAAAGTGCGTGCTCAGTTAGCGTACGCTTAAAGTGCATCTTTGAGCATATGCAACAGCCGGGGGTACTTTGATGTATATGGCCTCAAGTTATTTAAACAATATATAGCTTTGCAGTTGTTTCCCCATTTTTGTTTTTAGGAGTATAGTTTACGATACAGTCTCACCGCACTTCACTGACCATGACAATAATTTTAGGCTAAGTCCCCAAAGTGAAGCTGAAAAATAAAGGATGCTCGCAGCTGAGATGGAGCTTAGTTTTTGGCGCCTGTGTTGCGTTTCGGTTTCAGAGTGATTGACGGCGCCTGGCTGGCGGCACCCTTTTCTCTAACGACGTCTTTTGCCTGGTCAACGGAGTTGATTAAGCGCTTCGCTATCACCGCGCGAAAACTAGAGCGACTGCTTTCCCGCGAAACACTCGGGAGAAGTCAATCGCCGCAACCTTTGGAGAGGACTCGGCAAATGACAAAACCAAAAATACGTCGTAAAAGAAAAAAAAATAAATTCGAGAACACGCAAGCACTTCTTATGAGTTGTGAATGCGAAAGCATGAGTGTCGTTCTTCCGCTCCTTTAGTTCGTCTGCGGTGTATTGGCATAGACGGCCACGTTTCGCTACTGCCAAGGTTGCGGCCACCGACGGTATAGAAATGCTTCAGGCGCCGCCATGTTCCTCGGCGCCGAGAAGTGCAGAAGCGGCCGCAGCCTCGGCAGCGCGTGACACGAGAGCGGCGGCCGAGCGCGAGCCACGGGGCACGCGTGACACGGAGCCAATGGGAATTTATCCGCCAATTCGCCGCTGCAGACTACAGGCTTCGCTCCATTAGACAGGGGAATTTAGGTGTCGTTTGGCGCGGCTTCAAAAGCTGAGAACGCCGGTTCGCTCCATGGACAGTTAATGCTTTCGCATTAAAAGAAAAAAATCGATCAGAATCAATTATGTTGCTTCCAATTTAAGAGATAAGCTGCAGACATAATTGAAAGAGCCGCGGACTGCTCACGTGTCAATTTTCCCGCTAAATTGAACGGCAATACTGAAGTTGAGTGTATGTCACATGACATCAAACCAAGTAACGCGTCATTCTTCCCTCACCAAGTTTAGCTTGGAAAGTAGATTGGTGTTGAGGTTACGTGAGAACAAGTCATGTGACGTCATTTGTTTCTTCTAAATTTAGCGGGGAAACTGAATAGGTATCGCAATCACTTGACGTCAGTTTTCCCACAAAATCTAGTGGGGAAACATCATTGGTGTATAAGTGTGACATCATCTTACTTCATTTCCCCCGCTAAATTTAGCAGGGAAACTGAAGTCCTTTTCCCCCTATATTTAGCGGGGGAAAACAACGGCCAGAAACACGTTTCAAAGTACCGAGCTCCCTCGGTACTATTGCAGCGGTTGGCTCCCACAAGTACTGTGCTGAAAGGTTGAGCCTCTAGATTTCCTAGAGTACGGAAACGAGTCGCTGACAACCTAAGAAATGCAAGTCGTGCCAAGCCCCCCCCCTCCGAGAATCTCATTGTCGATCCCTGGTCAAGAGACCGTTTCCAAGAGTCCATCGAGCAACATTGGTGGCCGCCATTTCTTCGGCACGAAGCGTGTGATTGGATCCGAGTCCTCGCCGAACGATGACGCAACCCTCGCGTCCAATAGACGCTCAGAGTACGTGCCCAAACAATGGCGGACTCGGAAAACTGGCAAGGCAGCTACATTAGATGCCACGCACTTTTGAAAGGGTCTATTGGATTTCAGCATTAACCGCTGAAAAGGTTACAAAAAAAGATAAAATCAAGAACTGAGAAGCATCGGCATAAAAGGCAACGCCCTGCATTTCTTAAACAAACAGCGACTATAGCACTCGGCGTTTTCTCGAAATTCTATATGATTGTAATAAGCAGACGATCTTATTCTAATTTCTGAGGTTACTTGCGTCAGGTGATGTTTTTTGTGTCGACGAGCAAATATAATGAATTTAACATTTACGTTTCTTTGTTTCGGAAAAATATGATTACAGTAGGTTCATACGACGTCTTTTAACTATCGCTTCTTTATGGGTAAACCGGTGATCCATTCCCGTGGTCAAATAATTCCAATGTATAGTGCTTCTACGCATGTAATACGTTATTAAGAGCATGGTTCGTTCAGTACGCTATCTGTATGGTTTTAAGTTCCTTACAAGGAATTGGCAACGAACGCGTGCTGGAGGCGGAGTTTTTACTGCATTTTTTAGCCCGTCATCGAATATAGATCACTTTACCTCATTGGATAGTAAGGACGAACGATGAACTGTATCAACCATAGCGGATGCTAAGATATGATATGGGAATCAAAAGTGGCTTCGAGCCTTAGTTCTATTTAAAGCCCGTGTAATAAGGACCTTCTAATAATAGCCTTCTACACCGAAACTGTAATTTGCACTAATAAAAGGGCAACACAAAAAAAAATTACGCGCGAAGACTGCTTAGGCACGCAGCACACATCTTCAAGGCAGTCAGGTCACTGTCCGGGTACGACGAGTGAAGAACTTCGTGGCAAGCCACCGGCAAAGGCACAAGGTCTCGCATAAGCCACAATCGATCACACACTAACAGAAACTATTGACATGTTTTCGCGGACGCGCTGCTGTATAAATTGCTTGGTCGCACCAGCGTTTCCATTGCTCGCTCGGTAACATTCTTTTCCACGAGCCGCTTTCACGTTCACGCACAGCATGATCTTGACGTCGAATGCGTTCCATCCTCACACCCGAGGTGAGACCGAGCGCTGAACGAAAGGGCGTTCGAAGGCGAGAAAGAGCAGTAGCGCCCTCTTCTAGCACCAAAGTCAACTGAGATAAGCGCACGCATGCATGCTCAGTTCGTTTTCGGCAACACGACACTCGCCCAGTATAACAAGCTTTTTACAGCTTCAGCTGTTAACACCGTAAAAGAAAAAAAACGCAAAAGAAAAGACATTTTAAAACAAACGAGAATTATGCATGCATGGAAAGCTTTCTTTTTAATTTCAGCCAAGCTTTGTCCCCTGGTCCTATGCTCAGATGCATGTAAGTAAAATGGTTTCCTTCCGATATTTGACAGGATTCACGCGGAGAACCCGAAATACAACATCGTCTGCTGCTGTGAGTAGTCTGATATCGTCTCATAAGGAACGGTACACTGAAGTTATATTCAAAGTGTCTGAATAATTAGTAAACTAAAAGTAAAAGATGAAAACGGATGTTCATCGCCACAATTAACCATGAACAACCATACATTTCTAGTGATAACGGTTTTTTTCTTGATTCTCTTCTCTGCTTGCTTCAACTTTTTTTTGGTTTTGTGGCGTTGGTCAAACAACAGCGAAATTAATAGATATAGATGTTACATTATGTTGTTTTTGCTCTGTGCATCGCTAGGTCGCAACTTGTCCTTAATCTTAAACTTTGCCCAGTCTTGTACACTTTACTCGAAAAAAAAAAAAAAAACCGAACCGATTACAATTACACTTACTCTTGGTTAAAACGCACGTATTCAACTGGATTGCTTGATTGCTTAACAATATAAGTAATTCGTTGTTACTTGAAAGGGTAACCGTTACTCTTCCGATTAACTTCAGATTTTTAAAAATGACAGATTTTTCTGCCTGTTTGAAAACTGGTTCTTTCGTGCTGTCCAACATTGAATTAGAATCACCGAATTATAAACGTCTTATCCTTCCTAATCCATCAATTTTCGCAAACCATCGTTCTGTCAAAAACTTGGCTCGAGGATGTTTTTTTTTGGGTAGGAAATTTGTTGAAACAAAGGGCGCCATTAGAAAGGGGACGGAAAAATAGTGTCCGTTTCAAGTAATCTTAGTACTTTCGGGTAATTTTAAATTACAAGTAATTTCATTACCTGTAATGAGTACCGTCAGAGTCCGACATTGTCTTCATTTCGAGAACAAGCTTTTCGGCTTTAATGTTAGATAGTCACCGACACCTCAAGAGATGCAGGTCGCGGCCCTGTCCCGTGCATCTCATCACTCCAGAGCCAATCAGATTGCAGCATTAAGCGATACGAACGCCACAGAACCAACCAGGATGCGAGAAGTGCGATCATAATAGTCCACACCCTGCGATTCCCAATCTCTGAGTGACTATAGCTGCACTAGGGTTTTTTCAGTTTCTCAAAAGTAGGATTTTTCACTTTCAAAGTTTTGTTTCTGTCTCTTATCGCGTAGCTCGAATGATGCGCCGCCTCCGAGACTACCAGTGCAACCAGCTGCACGAACCACTGTGTCACACGTCCAATCCAACTCCCTTCAGGGATTACCTGCCTTTCATCATCCACAAGAAGGTTTCTGAACACCTAGGCAAGAGGCTGCTTACTCAATCTATGCTCGGTATCAGCATAAAGGTCGCTTCGCGAAACTGCGTTTGACTCTAAAGGCCGATTCACACACTTGCGTCGAGTCCGACCCAGTGCGAGGGTTGCTATAGCAACCCTCGCACTTGGTCAGACTCAACGCAAGTGTGTGAATCACTCTTAAAGGCTGGTCCACACTGTTGCAACCGACTATGACCGAGTCCGACAGAACCGCTTTTTAAGCCTCTTATGAGCGCGCCGCGCAGCAGCAATGGAGTTCGTAAGCGGCTTAAAACCACGCTGCCATAGCAACCCGTAAAGAAATAAAAGGCCCGTTCACACACCCGCCACCGAGTAGGACTGGCTGAGACAAGATCGGTTTTTAAGCCTCTTGTGACGGCTTGGGACCTGCTCCGCAGCAGCGCATCCGGTCCTACGCAGTGACAAGAGGCTTAAAAATCGATTTTGCCTCAGTCGGCTGCGAGTGTGTGGACGGGCCTTAACTTCGCCAGTCGTTGCAGTCGCGCTTGGTCGAACTCACGCAAGTCTGTGAAACAGTCTTAAAGGCCCGTTCACACACTCGCGACTCATTAGGACCGAGCGCCGTAAAGCCCGTTCAAATCTCTTGCGTCGTGAGAAGGTACTGGCAGGCTGGCGCCATCTAGGCGGTGACCCTGGAGCTACATTTCACTAGAGCGAAGGTTTCGCGGTATCTGCGAGTTTAAATGTGCATACTACCTATGATAAATGGTCGTTTATAACATTGGCAAACGTTCTTTCAAGCCAAAAAAGAAAAGTTACGATGCGCTAAAAAATGAGAAAATATACGGTACCGCCAAGTTTTCCACGCCACCCGATAAGGGCGCCAGTATGTTCTCCCGTCGTACGAGATTTTTAAGAGGTTTCAAGGCGCACGTCCTATAAAGTCGCAGGTGTGTGAACGGGTCTTTAGGACCCTTTCACACAGTTGCCACTTTGACCGGAGAGCTAAAACCGGTTTTTAAGCTTTTCGTGGCGGCTTACGACCGGCGCCGCAACAGCGCAGCCGGTCGTAAGCCGTCACAAGAGGCTTGAAAACCGGTCGTGTCGAAGTCATTCCCTGTAAAACGCAAGTGTGGAAACAGGCCTTGAATGGGCCTTTAAGGTCCGTTCACACACATGCGCTTGACTACGACCGACTGAGACAAGACCGGTTTTTAAGTCTTTCGTGACGGTTTACGACTGGTTTCGCAGCAGCACAGTTGGTCGTAAGCCGTGACAAGGGGCTTAAAACCTAATCTTGTCTTAGCCGGTCGGAGTCAAGCGCAAGTGTGTGAAAGGACCTTTTAACCGACTGCGTTACGACGTCTTGTAAATGCCTGAGAGGGCACACTGTCCCCAGCTGTCGGGTAGCGGTGGGACAGTTGCCAATGCGGTATATTTCCTTTTTTTTCGTACGTCATTCTTTCTGTGTTACTTAAAATCTTTTGACAATGTTATAAACGATCATTTATCATAGATAGTACGTGTTTGATCTCGCAAATTCCGCAAAATGTTTGCTCTAGTGAGATGCAGTTCCAGGATCAGCTCATATAGATGGCGCCAACGTGCCAGGGTGTTCTCTCAACATCACATGAACTTGATCCTAAACAACCGCCAGTGTGTGAACTGGACTTAAGTCAATATTGTCCCACTTGGATAGCACAGGCCTCGACCGATCCTTCTAATCCCCACCTTCTGAAGGGACCCTGCCGCAGTGCGCAACCGACCGCCATAATCTCATAGTCCAATAACTGTTTTCTCGCTCACTCATTTCCTAATGTCTTACGCGTCGTTCTTTCGCCATCGGCTTGAAATAACGTAAAAAAAAAACATGTCCTATAAACAGCGGGGTCTTGATTTCCCAAATACTGCAAAACCTTCAGTCAAGTTACACCAGGGCTACGCGACAGTTGGCGCCAGTGATGTGCCGGTGTATCCTCTCACCGTAAGCAATCGCAAGTGGCCGTAAGGCGTCGGCCGCAGTCAAATACAGATGTATGAACCAGCCATAAATTGGCCAATGACGAATACTTCGGCTCTTGTAAACCAATTGACGTTTTGCGAAAAACCAGCAAGGCCGCGCGCGAAGCGCGCAATGAATCATGGGAACAGCCTGTACACTCCTCCTTGCCCTCGCAGCCCCTACCACGTGACAGTGATGAGTGGAAGAAAAAGGAGAGAGACAGAGGGAGGCGGGGGTAGCTTGGTGCCACAGTTGCTTGTCTGCGCATCATTCATCGCCTCCGTCGTTTTCTACAGCCAGTTCTGTCCAGTCACTTCCCGGCATTCCGTTCGGCGCCGTGTACGGACTCGCTTTGACAAACTGTTTGCTATAACGAAGGAGTGAATACGTGACAACTCTCCACAGGAGTGCGGTCACCTTTCTCGTTTGGTCGCTCTGATCAGTATTGACGGGCAGTATATCTTGCGCCGTTTGAGAAGTCATGCTGAAACGGAGTGTGAACACCCGCAGTCAGTTCATGCACTTCACGTGAATTCTTCCTCCTTGCCGAAATTACAGAACAATTCATCCTGCCAGCGGAAGGGCCACTCCCATCAGAGAAAGCAGCCACAGCGTTGGTTAAACAGTGCTACACTGAGCGTAAGCCGGCTGTAAATTTGCTTTTCTTCCGAGTTCTTACGTCGAAAATGGCTACTGCTGCCTCATGTACATACCATTTTTTTATGAAAGAACCTTATTTGTATTTTAATCTGCATTTTTAAAAGAATCGAGACAAAGAACAGAAGATTTGAATGCTTCAGAAATAAAATAAAAGCAACTTCAAAATAAAAACCCCAAAGCAAAACACGAAAGAAACATAATTAAGCTACATTTAATGACTCTTAACGACAGGAGACAATTAAGTAACGGTCATTCTTCCACTAAAGACCTAATCGAAGTGCAATCAGTGACGACTAGATTATTGTCTGATGTACGGGTCTATTTTTTCCCTTATGTCTAGCAGCACGTGTTTATGTGAACGTATAGCACAACTCTCACGAGGCAGTTGTGTGGCCTTACAAATGTTCTCGCATGTTGCTAATTTATGACGAGGTTGAGAAAGAAGATATTAGGTTTATTTAGGACATATTTTTTTCCTGAATGAATAACTGTTCACATTCGTGAAATATATAATATATTATCTAGAAAAACTAAAACCCTAAGATATTTCATTCATGCTACAAAGAACCACACACCACGATATCTGTTTTCAGTCTTTTTTTTTTTTTTCTTATTTTGAGGAGGTACCGCAGAAACAGTAAGCGTTCTCCGAAAAACGTTGGCGTGCATAATTTCTTTTCATCTGTAGCAAGTATTATTGCTTGCCACTTGACTCTAATATCACGTCTACTTGTAACGCCATGTACTATAAGCATATGACTATTTTAGCGTTATACGCACCTCTAAAGTAACGGTATCAAAAGTTTTCTTATGTCGTTGCACGCAGTATTGGAAACTCCAGGACGGATGGATGGATGGATGGATGAGGCTGAACCCTTTTAATCGGGTGGCGGCTTGTGCCACCTAGCCAGTGTCGTTTTTTTTCCCAACATTTATTTAACATAGAGTTATATATCTAGAGATTTATTCTTAAAAGCTGCAATCCGTATACGACGGAGGTGACTCAATACAACTGAATGCACACACCTTCCGCCATACGGGTCGCTCGGAAGGGAGTAGGAAAATATTCATCCCTCTCTCGACCTGTGCCACCGGTCAGGCAATCTCTTCTTGGTTATATCCACCTTCCCCGTGTCTATTTTTCTCTCATTATTCGTAAATCCCAGTGCGTGTGTTAAATTAGTTGCCTCTTTAGCTACCACAGGGAGTAGCCCCTTACAATAAAGTATCAAGTGCTCAGCTGCCTCCTCCTCCTCTCCACAAGCTCCACACACCGTATATACTTCCTGATATCTATAACTCTATATGACTTAGTCCGCAACACTCCCGTCCTCGCCTCGAACAACAAGGTGCTCCCACCATAGAATTGTCGAAGATGGGCTCCTTAGTAACGTCTTTCTCAAACGATCTGTAAATTGCCTAGGCCGATTTAGTCTGCATGCCTGCTTCTCATGTTTCCCTCTCAGTTTCTTTAACTTTCTCTTTAACATTTATTTTCTCATCCGCCTCCCTGCTGTTGCCCATATGTTTAGATCCAAGTTTTATAGTCCGCTTTCCCCATTTTGTGTTGACGCTTCTCATGTGTAAATATCTAAGAACTCTTCGTGCTCATCGTTTTGCATCTATTTCTCTCAGCCTATCCTCAAATTCCATCTTCCTGCTAGCTCCCTTGCCCTCAAATGAGGACCATCCCATATCGCCCTGTGCTTCTTGGTTCGGTGTTTTGCCATGTGCTCCAAGAGGCAATCTACCAACTCCACGTTGCTTTTTATTTCTAGCCTTGTCTGGACGTCCAGTTTTATGCAGAAGCAACGCCACCTGGCGGAAAATATTCGAAGCACAGCTACCGCCTATCGTAGTACGCAGCGAAAAACGGGCGGAGCGCCTGGCGGCGAAAATGTCAAACAGTAAAGCGGGGAGAGAAACGAGGAATATATATGCCCTTGGAATCGGGATTTAGTGGATAACCACCGCACTATCTGTCATGGTTCAAGCCCAGGTTTGTTCTTTTTTTTTTTTCCACCTTTGTCTTTCCTTATCGTTTAAACTCAATTTTGCAGATGCGGTGGCCGCCCTGCCGGACATCTTCCGCTTCACGGCGAACCACTCTTCCCTAATTTCTGAATTTTCTGGTCGCTTCTACGGCCGTTTCGCCGTCTTCCCCTTCTTTGCCTTCAGCATCACAGAGGCGACAAGGCTATTCGTAAGTTTACGGATTGTCAATGACTTCCCAGATTGCGTTTATCTATACAGCCTTTGACAGCTTAAGAAACTGAGGGCGTGGCGAGCGTCTGATTATCGCCCGACAGCCAATGAGATTCGCTGCATTAGCTGACGAGGGAGGCGAAGACCCAATCACGAAGCAGGAAGAAACGCGAGCATAATAGACCACGCGTCGGTGGCCATAGACCAACTCAACTCTTTCAGCGTCACGACACAGCGGTGGCGCTGCTGTCGGTATTGCGCATGTGCAGACAGACGCTTCCCGTCAGGCGGATCTGGCTTCTGCGCAGGCGCAGTGCCCACACCCGGTTTGGGCAAGCAGATGCTTGGTCGTAAACAGTGTGTTGAAGTGCTTTATACCTCCTTGAACTAGGGGTGCCGCGAACGTGCCGATG
Source organism: Ixodes persulcatus (assembly GCA_013358835.2). Taxonomy (NCBI): domain Eukaryota; kingdom Metazoa; phylum Arthropoda; class Arachnida; order Ixodida; family Ixodidae; genus Ixodes; species Ixodes persulcatus. The sequence continues at coordinate 43,162 of JABSTQ010005119.1, forward strand.
TCCCGACAGACCCTTTTCGGAACGCCATCAAGAACATCGGCGGAACTACCATTTCATGGGGAACGAAGCGTGTGATTGGTTCCGAGCCCTCGCCGAATGCTGACGTAGCACTCGTTTTCGATGCGAGCTGAGCCGAGTTCACGCCGAGCGCTGACGCGAACCTCGCTGTCCAATGCATGCTCAGAGTACGTGCCCAAAACAATGGCGGAGTCGGTTAATCGGCGCATCAGCTACTAGATGGCGCGCACCTTTGATATTGGACTAGTTTCGATTTTTTTGGAACATCTAACGCGAAAATGGACGAATAGTTGGCCTAAAGTTCGCCGTTGTGCGCAGGCGCGGGCTGACGCCACCTGGCGGACGAAGAGTGGAATATTTTGGGGTCCATTCTCTAACCGCTTTACATTAATAAACTAACTGCAGCATTAAAAGTACACATATGTTTGCTTGTATGTTGTGTGCAAACAATTGGTTATTATTTTATGAAAAATATAATAATACAAGGGTGGTTTCATTTGAAATCGAACACGCTTGTCGGGGTGGGTCTTTCGATTTTTTTCTTAAAAATATATGTACAGTCAAACGCCGCTACAACGAACGCTTCTACTACGAAATAGCCTGTACAACGCTTTAATAGCCTGTACATCTGCTTTATTGGGGTCATTAAAGTGCGCGACGGATATAACGAAGTGACGTGTATAACGAAGAATTATCGCGGTCCCACGCGCTTCGTTATACAGGCGTTTGACTGTAATTGCCCCATTTCTGGAAAGAACAAAACCGCTTTTCAAAATTTTTTTAAAAAATATTTTGCTTCACAAAACAATTTTGAGTGGAGCAGGGAGAAAATGTGTTTTTTACTCCGTGATGTTTCTACCCATTTCTGTACACTGGTATGAATACGGAAAGCATAGAAAACTCACAGTAATTTTTTGTGATGATGTATGTTAGTTTGACTATTTTTTAGTTCAAAGGAAAATACTTTTGTATTTTTGTTTATTCAGGTAAAAAATGCCAAACATCGTCTCCTTGACAATCCGGTGACATCTTCAGAGCCTTGTAACTCATGAGTTATTGTATTTGTCGCTTACCAAATACTATGCGGGTGTAGCCCTATACATGGGCTATCGACGGGCATAAGTTTGGTTTATTTTATTTTCACTGAAGTTTTTATATAAAATTGCAAGCAAGTAAGCATGCAAGGTCGGAAGCGAGTGTCTCAAACTGTCGCGTGCGGCGATTCTGAGCGGCGTTCGGACTGTTGGATCGGACGTCGGATCGGATGAAATTTTTCGCGGATGCGCCCCCCAAAAAAAAGAACAAAAAAAAAAAAAACAACTTTGATTTAGAAAGGGAGAGGGGGGGGGGGTTGGCCCTGAAAAAAAAAATGTAACGGATTACAAGGAATCCGTTACGCAAAAAATGTAAGAAAATTACTTTAAAATTACTCTAGAAAATATGTAATTAATCCGTTACAAAATTACTGATAAATGTAAGGGATTACAAGTAATTTCGTTACTTGTAACGGATTACGTACAAGTCTGCTCGCAGGTAGCTCCTCGACACCCAGGATCCGTGCCGGAGCTCGACGTTGAGTACGTGGCACGGCTGCTTCTGGCTTGGAAGGACTTTCTGGTTGCTCCGGGCGAAGAAAGTCTGATCACCGACGTCCTCCGATTCGTGGAAAAGTTGCAAACAGCAAGTCTATTCTACTCCGAGTGTTTCTACTAGCTCTTATTTAATGTCACGTGGAATTAATACACACTAAGGAATCTGGAGCGTTCACGTTCCCACAGAGCACCTGCGAGAGCCGATTGCTGCAAATAACGCAGGGAGCTCGGGGCGAATGACGGTGCTGAAAATATGTCAGACTTAAAATGAACGCTCCATATTTCTGAACGCTGGTTCAAGCATGCAGCGCAGCGCTAACTGAACACGAGGAACAGCGCTAATGCAGCGCTGACTAGAACTTAACTTAGCAGTGGTGCAGCGCTGTATATAGCGCGCCAAGTCAGCCCTGCATCATCAAGGACGGTGCTATTTTTAGCGCTGTCTAATAGCAGCTAAAGCAGCGCTGTGGTGTCTGTGTGTATTTGCCTTCAGTGTAGTACCTCTTTTGGATGCACATACGGCTGCACGGGCGCCTCACATTCATATTGCGGTGGCTTAATGCATGCCGGTCCCGTCCCCGCTGTTCCTATTCGCATTTAGCTTTGGCCACACATTTTTTTTCAAGCGATCCTGGTTCACTGCCATTTCGTCATTTGGAGTTCTGGAAAACGTTAAATAACAGAGACGAAAACCGTTCGCTTATGTCCAAAATTTTTCGTAAAAAGGGCTAGGACCACATTTATAACCGCGGTCCGCGGACGCTGCTGCGGCTCCTAATGGGGCCTATAATTAATCATTTCCATACATCCGATAATGCTATCCGTTACTACGCTGGCACCTTTACGCGTGCATCGTGCATTGAAATCGAAGGCATCGAAACGATCCACTAAAACTCCTTGATATGATGGTACTTAGTTTCTTTTCGGTGGCTGGAACGCGTTTGGGACTGCTGTGTCTAGCGTCCTACAGGCCGCCATCACATTGAAGGTAGTCACCAAAGTGGCAACGAATGACGTCAGAGAAGCCGGCGTGTAGCGCTGTCGGATGTTGCGATCCTGGCGGTTGGTCGTACAAGTTGCAGCAAAAAATCCCAAACAGGGACATGTGGCAGACCAGGCGTCTGCCGCAGCCGCCCCCGCTGCTCTCCCACCGCCAGGATCGCGGCAGGCAACAGCACGACACTACCATGACGGCGTCATCCGGTGGAACTGGAGGGACTACAAACGAGAATGCGATGAGCGTAGCGGTCGGAGGCGCGTTTTAACTGCCCCAGTGTTACGCACATTTTGTTCGCTGCCATTACAACATCTCTTGGGCAGGTTTCCACTTGTCTTGCTGTAGCAATGCCTCTCGATCACGTCAAGAGCCAATTACCATCTCGTTGCAGATCAATACCACTGACCAAGTTTCACTAATATATTACGAGAAATGGACTATAACATATGGGGGTGGCCTCGGGACAACGAACGTACCCGATAAGGTAATTTGATCGGCAGTTTTCTTGCCGCTGATTTCAAGACATAAATATTTTCTCAAGCGCGAAACACATGCGCGTCAAAACTGTCCGATCCGACGTGCGAACTGCCGGAACGAACGCTCGAGGGCGAGGGTTTTCGTAGCCTCCGGTGCGACGAAAACCCTCGCCCTCGAACGTCCGTTCCTGCAGTTCGCACGTCGGATCGGACAGTTTTGACGCGCATGTGTTTCGCCCTTCAGTCGGCTTGTTTCCACTGAACAGCCCATTGTGCTTGCCGCACCCCTCCCCCCCCCCCCCCCCCCCCTGCTTTCCCCCAAATATTTTTCCTCCGTTTCGGGTTTTAGTATAACAAGTAAGAACCACTTCGCCTGCTTAATAATGTTGTCTTCCATTAAGAGGACGTTCTTTTTTTCCCTGGTCTAGATTTTACAGCGTTGTCCTCGCTGTTCATCTGCACGCTATGCGGAGAGAAAGTGAAGGAGAGGGGGAGGCGAGAGCACGCTGGGACGTCAGAACACCGAGCTTTGGTTGGAGTGATCAGTGAGTATAAACGCAAAGTTATAGCTGCGGTTGCCTCCGCTGCACTCGTCGAACGCGTTAGAACGAGGAAATCCGGCGTTTGGCATTCGAACGCGTTCCAAGAGTCCGGTGGAGACCAAAGCAGCTAGCTTCGCGTCTGCTCACTGATCATTCCAACTATACTTCGGTTCAGCCATAGCCTCCTCTATAATCACAAAGCCTGGCAGTTCGACGACGGAGCCATAGAGTTCCCGGTCGCAGATCTGGAGCGCGAGGATCTGGTAGCACAGAGCATCAAAGAGCCATTTCTCGGGGAACCTGGACGTCAGCGCACAGCTTTTGCAGCGGTGAGAACCCGAAACACACTTGTTCGCTCGGGAGTAAGTGTGTTTCGGCGTCTCGCCGCAGCGGGGCGCCAGTCACGTGGCTCTCCTCTCATCCGTTGTCTGCCGCTCCACCTTTTCCATTTCGGCGGCCGCTTTTCGTGGCGATATTCCAGGCTTTGTCAGTATATACACGAACTCAACTCTGTTAAATCACGGCGCGGTGGTGGCGCGTCGAACGCACCTCCGGTCTGGGGTTGTGGGCGGAAGTCACCGAGGGGGACGTGCACTCCTGCATTGTTTTCAAAGAAACCAGACACAAAAAAAAAAAAATGCCTTCTAGTCAAAACGCCGCGACTGGGGCTGTACCAAACAAGTCAAGAAAGGTTTGAAGGTCAGTTTTGATGTGCTCGGTTCGTCCGAGAACGTGGCATATGTGCCTTGAAAAGGGAAAGCCAGACGCCATCGGACTACGATTGCTTGGGTTGGAAGCACTTTAGGTTGAATTCACGAATACTTGCGATCATTAGATTTATTTGTTTTGTTCCAACATGAACGCAAAAAGCCGCCAAGCTGTACGGAGCACCTGCTGACTATGTTCACGGCGTCTTCAAGTTCAAACAGCCGCCTGATCATTCGAACTGTCGTCTGCTTTTTCAAACGTTTCTGCTTGTCGTCTGCTCTTTTAGACGACACCGGCCAGTAGACCAAACGTTGGCCCGGTAATTTCGATAAGAAGTTAAGTGCCGGCCTCAAAAGACTTTTAACTTTGAAGGTGGGTTGGAGTAAGCCGACTCGGTGTAAACAGTAGATACAAGGAGACGGTGATCATTGTTACCAGTTGCCATCACCGACTTGTTACGCCTGATTCACTTGATCGGATTCTGCTTGCAATTTTCAGTATCGACGTCAACCATCTCAGCTACGGTTCACGCTTTTGCCGCCTGAGTGAAGTCGCGACTGAAAATTGCGAGCGGAATCTCATCATGCGAATCAGGCTTTAGCGTCCACTCTGCGGCGTCCACGCGGAATGAATCGCCGCATGTCACATTATTTACGCGAAGTTTTGCGGTGTAACGAGCCTCGGTAATTTCGCTGAGGCCGCTCAAGTAGTTCGACATTGCCAGGAAGACGTAGAATCAATTCCAACGCTAAAGACCGCGGGGACTCGTACCGACGCCGACAACATCGCATTTCAATGGTTTGTTTATGCGCGACGGCGAGCGTCTTGCCCACACTCCATCACGCATGCGCGGCGCCGGTGGCGTCCTCTAGAGGCGCTACGGTTTCTTTGTAAACATGAGTTGGCATGAGTTGGTCTATATATAGGAGGCTATGCCCTTGCGAGCCCTCGTCTCCTCCTCCTCTCCCTCAATTTTTGCGGCCTAAAAAAAAGAAAATGAAGCGCCGTCTTTCTCGCAGAGCACTCGGAAGAGCCAAATCGCTGCAATCTACGGTGAGATCTCGGCGAATGACGAGCCTAAAAATACTTTTAGACAAAAGACAAAAAAAAAAAAAAAAGACAACAACAGTGTATGCTGGGATACAGAGACTTGTAGAGCGTCATGCTCGGTAATCTAAAAAAAAAAAAATGTCTGTGAGTTAACTTTTCTGCGGAACACGGACACCGGACACAGTCAATCGTGGGCGAACAATGGAAAGATCCCCTTGAATGACGAAGCAGAAAATACGATTAGATCTAAAAAATAAAGTCTATCAATGTCCGCAGGGACACTGTGCAAGTGAAATGTACTTACGTCATGCTCCTTGTTCATGCGAACATCGCATTTTCCGGTCTAGTCGTATTCCGAGCATCGTCCCTAGTCTTCGCGCTGTGATTGGCTCTCTCTGTGTTGTGCAGGAAAGTGACCTCGCAGACATTTTTTTATTCTTACTAGAGTGAGTGTCACAGCGTAGATTGTGACACTGAATCAGTGCCATGAAGATTGTGCAAGGCGAAAATAGACCCTCTTTAAAAGGGCGCGCCATCTAGTGGCGGCCGAGCCCGTTATCCGGGTCCGCCATTGTTTGGGCGCGTACTCTGGTCACGTATCGGACACGAGGGCTACGTCATCGTTCGGTGTGAACTCGGCCCGGCTCGTATCGAATACGAGTTCGCGCCATCGTTCGGCGGGGGTCTCGGATCCAATCGCGTGCACCGTGCCCCGGAAATGGCGGCCGCCAATGCTGCTCGATCGCCCTTGGTGTTCGACCGCCAATGGTGCTCCGCGGGATTTTCAAAATGGGTTTTGAGTTATCGCACAGGTGTAAGTGAACTACACAAAAAAAATGGATTGTTTTATTATAAGCAGCAACATCGCAAAAAAAAAAAAAAAACATTATGGCGTAGGATAGCACAGATAAACAAACAGGAAGTGACTACGGTGACGGGGCCCCTCACTTTGAGAAACTGCACTACGGTGACGGGGCAACAGGAAACGATATAGATGTTCAATGGATGCCCACTCCGGAAGTGCCTCGTGGCGCTGTGGGTTCAGCGACGGCTTCACGTGCTGGGGTGTCGGCGGTTCGAATCGCGTTCGGTAACGATATTTTTTTTAACTTTTTTTTTTTATTATTTAGGTCACAGACGCTATATTTACGTGTAGGGACAGGGACAGGACCGCGGAGCGTGGGTTAAGGTGCTTGTAAATTGTGCTTGTAAAAGTGAGTGCCAAACAAACAAGTGCGCTGACTTGAGACTCATCTGTAAAATATGTACACTTACTGAAAAAAGTATCTAAACACCATTACTCCTCCAAAAAGTAACGAAGTACGTTACTCGTTACTGAGGTCCAAAAGGAACACATTTTTTTTTTTAGCTTAAAAGGAAACGCGTTATTTTCTCGTTATTTGTGGTAGTACCCGCCTTCCAGTATTTCCACTTTGACGTATCAAATTCCCGCATCATGCAATGTGTTGATTGAAATAACCAACCGAGGGTTAGTGTTTCTGCTGTTGTAAGCATCTACCGGATGTGCGTGGAAGCATAGACGTGACGAAAAAAAAAAAAAAAATGTGTGCTCTGATTTCGATGTACCATGTAGTCGGTGACAAATCAAGAGTTCAGGGCGAGAAAAAAAAAAAAAAAAAGCTGGAGAGGAGGAAGCAGATCAAATGCCAATGCCGGAGAGGAGGAAACATCCCCTCTCTACAGCATTCCGCCTGCATCCTCCTCCCGATCCATCTGTTCCCTCGCCTGGATTCTTGACCTCTCACCGACTCTAGCTGGTTGCTGACGCAATGACCCCTGTGTTTTGGCACACTTTAAGATCCTTGGATCGAACGTACTTACGTAGGTGAAAACCGAATTGTGTGACTCGTGTTGTAGGCGTTCCCATCAACAAGTGATTAAATACCTTTACTCGTTACTCTATTACAAAGTAACAAGAATACGTTACTCCTTTACTGCCCAAAAAGTAACGAGGTCGTTACTTCGTCAGTAAAAAAATAGGTTGATACAAATAGCGCGTTACATACCGGTCTATCTGTAAGCCAACGTCCTCGCTTGTCTATCTCTGTCTGTCTCCTCTGTTCTGGTCTTTTTTTGCTGTTGCTTCCTATAATAAATCACCAACTTTCCCAATATTAATGACTTTAACAAACTGGCGAGCCGGCAACGGGGACAAAAAAGCGAGCCAATACAGGCTCAAGGAACGCCTAGGAAAGGCACGGATGTGCTGAGAAATCCTCTGACGACGTCACTCTCCCTCATCTTTCCTCCTCGCACTCGCCGCTCCAGAAGAAAAAGCTTGAGTGATCTTTTAATCCATCTGCTTTCCGCTCGTCGCAGTGGGAATTAATTGTCATATTCATCACCCTGGGCCGAGAGACGGCGATTAATGTGTTTTTTTTTTTTTAAACAAAGCTACTTCCGTTTTAGTCTTTAATTAAACTTTTTTTCTTAAGAAACGTAACTGAGCTGTAGAGTTTCTGGAAAAGAAATGAGTTGGACGTTAATTCCACAGTGTTTGTATGCCGTGAATCTGAATATTATGTTTGTTTTCGCCGAAGATGTAACTAAACGCGAGAAAACGCGGAAAGCCTCCGGCCAGTCGTTACGTCATAAAGTGTTGTTTCGGCCACCAAACGGGTGTTGCTCGTGTGGGTAGCGCGTGCACTTGCAAGCTTGCCAGGTGTATTCCCCCGCACTGAAACCAGTCCGACGTGCTTTCTGACCTTTTTGAAAATAGCGAGGGTGCGCGTGCATAACTTTGATGGGTACTGAAGATGCGCGAGAGCGGATATTCCGAAAACTCCTTTCGTGACGTAACGTTCCGAGAAAAAGGGGCTCCAGCGGTTCTTTGAAATTTATTTTCTGCAGCCTCCGTGTTATAAATTTAAAATTAATCTCAAAAATCTCTGGAGGACGCATGAAGACGATTTAAATGTTTTTACTCAAATACAAAACCGCTTCAGCTTTTCTTTAATGTTTGAAGGGTAACTATTGTTACTTCAACTACTGACCTCGTCTGATTTGTTGATAACTAGCGCTACGTCAAGAATAAATTAGAAATGGCTCTGACGGTGTTTGTGAGATATTTGGTACATATTGTTTTAATCTTTCTTGATTTTCGGATGGGGAGTTTATAAAGTCGATATGTCAGAGTAAATCGCTCTGTTCCTTCTTGAGCACTGGACCTTTTTCACATACCGACGGCACCAGGCGGTGGCTGCACGAACTAAAAATCGAGGAAGTGACCTACCTGCGCTACCAATCGATAATGGGAGCTACGCTACCAGTTTCTTCGTTCTCCGAGCAGCGGCGCGTGCCCAACCAACACGCGACTCTAAAGAGGAGGATCTGTGGCGTCCACCCAAACGTCATGTTTTTCTTTCCGTCCACTTTCTTTTTTTGTGTAACACAATGATATATATGTTGCAATTACGTGTTCAACTCGCTGATCGACAGCCTCCTTCCGAATTTCCTCGATTTCTAGTGCCGACTTCCACCGCTTGGCATCGAGTGCTCGCGCGTGCGCAGAACGCTTCTCGGAAAAGGTCCATATGCCCATCACTAACTTATTCACAATATTTACAAAGTCTTGTTTGCTGTTCTACTTAAGAAGGTTCACAATGATTTGTAGAAGCTAACAAAGCATCCTCTGATTGCAGTGGTCATGGTCGTCATTTTCTGCCGCAGCTAAGTTTTCGTCGCCGACAGAGTTTGGAATTGTGGATGAGCACTTGCTGTTTATTAGAGCCATTCTAAAGTTGATTACCGACTTTCCAGTGTAAGTTGAATATCATTTCAACTACGACTCGCTTTCACATTGGAGAGATTGTCCGTGAAGGACCTGCGATATGAACTTAGATTTGGTTGCCTCTTAGGGTTGTTTTTACCGAATGAGTAAGTTTCTACCTATCCCCACGAAGTGCCGAGTTAATTTAGAATTAAAAATATGACTGTTAATAAAATTAATGCAAAGGCGTAAGCGAGCTGGAGAAAAATCACGTCCACCTTGTCTCCCTTATCCAGAAAAATATTATCGTCTAAAATATGACTGAATTATTTTTTTAATATCTGTTTCATGATAAGTGTTTTCTTATACTCCCTCAATAACTTAAACAAGACTGCAACATTTTGAAGAAAATAAACAAAAGAAATTAAAAAAGAACAAATCTGTTCAGGTTTTTATTCCGCGTTAAAATTTCATTGTCGTTTTACTTAAATTTATTGATTGTGAAAAACACATGATAGGAAGCTAAATGTGCTTACCTCTCATGGTTGTTTCCACCAGATATGGGTGGCTTAAGAATTAAATGAGCTAGCTGCTTGCTTGGCCCACCAAGTACTGAAAAATGACTACTACCCAGATATACGTGGAATTGCTTTTACACATTTAGGGCTCGTTTCTGTTTTGATAGCTTGTCTGTTTGTTTGTGCGCAGTGTATGCGCTCCATTCCACTCCTAGAAGGACCTTATATAAGTTTGCAATACTTTGTAATAAACAAAATTAAAAAAATGAAAGACGTTTACCATTCCTTGTAATGCCGAATTAGTGCGCAGCTCTTGAGGAGGAGGAAGGGAGGATACGGAGAGGAGGGTATACCCCTCCTCCTCCTCCTCCTCCCTCCCCTCTTCTCCTCCTCCCCTCCTGCATTCTCCCCTTCCTCTTCCCCCTCCTCCTGCACCCTCCATCCTCCCTCGTGACCCTAGCGAGCCTCGTGACGTCACTCGTGAATGCCTCGTGAAGGTGGTGATCTTCCCAAGGCCTCGTGAAGGTCACGTGAAGGTCACATGAAGGTCACGACCTTCACGTGACCTTCAGTGTTAAGGGCATGATCTTCGTCGTGACCTTCACGATTGACCTTCGTGACGTCACATGTGACGTCACATGTGACGTCACGTCTGACGTCATTATGAGAAACGTCCCATAATGCAACACGCGGTTACGCCGACGGCGACGACCACGCCGCTCAAGCCGGAACGGGCGCCCAAGAGTTGCGTTCTAAAACTTGTTAGCTTATTTTACATTAAGATCACGTCATGCTTTTACTCCTTAAGCTTGAATCTGAATTTGAAATTTCCCCCCGCATTAACTCTGAGAATGTGGAGTAATGAAGACTATGGACTGTTGTCTTTTCCCTAGGCCTACCCGAAACTACCTTCGCTTGATAGTGTTTTCCAAGCTCTCCTTATTCTATGGCCACATGGACCCTAACCTGCTTGCGCGATACGGTACATCAACTTCGTGCTCGTCTGCATAGCTGCCTGCGGCTCGCAGAGGACGTGACGATGCTGGGCTTAACTCATCTGCTCATCAGGGGCGTGCTGAATCTGAACGCCAGCGAATATGGCAAAAAGGTATAAATTTTCTTTTGAAGATTCAACCCTTAGAGACTCGGACAAGAGGGAAGAACAAGATAGCACAAAGTTAGCGCACTGTGGTGTCCTGTTCTTTCTCTTGTCCAGCGCCTGTAAGCGTGACCATGTTTTCAAAGATTCAGTACCGACTGTCCCAACAGTCTGCATCGATGTAAAGGGTGTCGCAAAACATTGTACCGTCACAAAAAATTCAACGTCCTAAATCGTTTTTTTTTTTACAGCGGAGCTGTTTAGGGCTAGGTTTCCCGGGATCGTGTTCCACCAGCAAAAAAATGATGACACCGAACTCTGGACAGCTACCTGCCAGTCTATGAGCAACGGCGGCAACCAGACGACTAGTTGCCGCCGTCGCTCATAGATGGCGGCAACCTTTCTTCGGAGGAAGAAGAGCGGGAGCGGAACGAGCGGCGATGTGCGCAGCAGCGCGAATGGTTCCGCAACCGCCGCGAGGCCGCTATCGCCTAAAGTTCCACTGCGTCGAGCGCTTCAGATTCCCTTGCGAAAGAAAAGCAGATCGCTCGCCTGGAAAGCCACCGCCGAGAACAGAAGCTACAGCTCCGCTGCTCTTCCTTCTTCACCAGAGTGGAAAGGCTGGAAGTTTTTGCTTAACAGACTTCTAATGTTTACAAATATGCAGCTGGATGGTGTACCCTTCGGAACATTTCAGTCTGTTTATAATCGGTGGCAGGCTTTCATGACATTTCAGTAGAAGCTTCACCTCCAGCACGTGCTCGTTTTCTTTCGGCGGGCTTTGGGTACGAGTTTGACGAAGTGTTATAGAAGGCGGAAAGTTCTCACTGGAAGTCTACTGAATTCTTAACCCGTCACCGACCGCGTTACCTCAGCAAGAATAACAATATTCCCGGAGAAAAGACTTTCGCCCAAGCCTTGAAGCGCGAGAAAGTCTCAACCTTTTTCTTCAGAAATCGCATGAGTAGCGCAGAACATGAGCTCATTATGCACATTTATGTAAAGAAAGCATATTTTTTCGCGCTTCATTGATTAGGAGCAGGACTTGTTTCGTTTTAAAACCGGACATGAGATTGGTTAGTTCGAGTCACAAATTTACCATTTGTACTGGCCAACAAATCGCAAAAAAAGAACATAATTAGTAAATTCAAGCTAATTAGTTTGCTAATTCGTATGTCTCCCCGCAATCCCTGAGATCCACTATGGCTGGCAGCTCTTTACAGATAGGGGTATGTTTTGTTCCTCAACCACCCTCTTTTTATGAATTTTTTTTAAAGTATTCTCTGAAGCACGTGACCTGGTATATTGAAGAACAATATTCCGAGGCAAGTTAATACACAGAGTGCCGCTTAATGTGCAAAACGTACAAACCACAGGAATTTCGAAAACTGCAATATGCAGACACGCTAGATGGATGGATGGATGTTAATGTCTATACCCTTTGTAACTGGCGGTAGCTTGCGCCACGTAGCCTAAGTCTAAAAAGACGAAAACATATGATTCCTCCTGCCCTTCTAAGAACTAAAAATATCACCCCCCCCCCCCCCCCCCCGCCTTTGATCCTCCGGCGAGAGAGTCGCCAATTTTCCTCTGGTCAAACCTTGTCGGCGTTACCCCATCACCGTACCCACTGGGAGACAGGGTTGAGACTCTGGGCCGAAGCCACGCGGGAGGGAGTCCCAATTTTTCTCTGTCCCGCCTGTCCCCATCTGTGCTAGTTAGTTGTCCAGCATTCAATTTCCCTAGATAATTTCCACCAATCTCCTAATCGCCTGTCTTTGACTGTAATCCTTTTCTATTCCGTCCTTCCATCGTCGCCGGTAAAACCCAGGGCCCCGGCCGAATCCGTTATTCCTTCAGGGAGGGCAGGGCGAAGCCCCTGTGCACTTCAAAACCAAGTGTTCTAGTGTCTCCTTATCATTATGGCAGGCGGCACATAATGTGTCTGTCTCCTGAAATTGAGCCCCATACGTCCTCGTCCTCAAAACTGCCGTTCTCGCCTCGAACAGCAAAGAACTTCCCAGTGAATTGTCAAACACATTTTCCTTTCTTATGTCCTGCTTTCGTAGCCTGTACACTGTTGGAGCTGATTTATCCTGCATTCTTCCCTCCCACATTTTCCGCTCTGCCTCTTTCACCCCCTTTTACACTGAAGTTGTCTGCTCAGTCCCATCACCAGTGTGTAGGTATTTAAATGTAAGCTTTCGGGTTCGGTTTGTCCATTTTGTGTTTAAACATTTCATGTATAAATACTTGAATACCTTCCGTGCCCACCGCGTATCATCCATTTCAGTCAACCTTTGTTCACATTTCAAGTTACTAACTGCCTTCCTGCTCTCAAAAGACGACCATCCCATGTCCCCCTCTACTCCCTCATTTGGTGTTTTTCCATGTGCTATCAGTGCCAATCTGCCTATGCCTCTTTGTCGAATTTCTAATCCTGATTGAACCTCTGATTTCATGCACAGTACTGCATTGCCAAAAGACAGTACTGGTACCAGCACTCCTTTCCATATACCTCTGACCACTTTATAGCTATTATAGTTCCATAGTGCCTTGAGCTTCATCATAGATGAACTTCTATTCCCTTTTCTAAGTATATTCTCCTCATATATATGCTCCTCTAGATATTTCATTCCCTCTTTGAGCCAGACTCCCAGATATTTGTATTTTCCTACATGGTCTATTGCAGTGTCTTGTATCCCCAAGGGTTCCCTCTTTTCGTCGTTAAACACCATTACTTCAGGCTTGTCAATACTAAAACTCATGCCCAAAGTGTCCCCTTCCTTTCCACATCTTCCCGCTAGTTCCTGTAATGCATCCTGATTGTCTGCCATGACTACTATGTCATCTGCATACATCAGTCCTGGTATTACCTGTATAACATTTCGCCCTCCTTCCATATAACTCACATCAAAACCTAAGTTGCTCTGCTCTAATATCTTTTTCATTTTACTGAGATATATCGTGAAGAGCTGAGGTGACAACGGAGAGCCCTGCCTAAGTCCTCTTTGTATTGCTGCAGGTTGTGTAGTTTCTGCTTCCCATGTTATAACTACCTTATTGTCTGTGTGCACCTGTTGAAGAATCCTAACCAAATTTGTATCTAAATTATACTCCTTCAGCTGACCATAGAGTTTCTTCTGTTTCACATTATCGTACGCTCTCTTGGTGTCCAAATAAACTAACCATAAAAGAGTTTAGTTCTTCATTGCTCTTTCTACACATTCAGTGGTGACCAATAAGTTTTCTTCCAGTGTTCTATCTCTTCGGAATCAATTTTGGAGCTCGCACAGTATTTGCATATCTTCTGCCGATTGGTCCATTCTACACTTCACTATCTGAATAGCTAATCTGTATAGAACTGAAAGTTACCATTTTCGGGCGATATGACTTAATGTTGTCTTTGTTTCATTTGCCTCTATATATTAGTCTCGTTTTACTTAGTTTCCAATCATTAAGTACCTCTCCTCCCATAATTATTTGGTTAATCACATGCCGTAACTTCAATTTGCTTGTTTTTCCTAGTGCCTTCATGAGTTCCATGGGCATATTGTCTGGGCCTGTCGCTGTCGCACAAAGCAGAAAATGTGGGTGTTAAAACGTGCACTCACACAGTGTAACAGATCCGTTGATTATAAAATAAAGTTTTCTTTTGCTGGTGACAACGTACCTTTTTGACACTAAATCATTCGCGTGAATTCTCTCGGCAAGTGAAAATCGTCAGAGTTATACCCTGCGGTTGTTCAGGGCGGACCCGAAGGGGATAACAAATTAAACCGTTTATACACCCCAGACGCGCTTTAACAATCTTTATGCTTTGGGTTACTCTCTTTTATCTTAACGCTTGAGGTCTTTTCATCTCTCCCAATTCACAACCACAAAAAGGGAGCTTTTGTAAGCGGTTAGAGCCATGGAGTCCTGGTTAGTTTATGGGCTTAAGGCGTAATTTTTTCAATTTTAATCCTCATCACAGCCGGGTAATTTGTTTATGCCTTCGCTGGAAAGAGTAGCTGCTAATCACTCGTTCTTTTAGCATTGCACCTTACGCATTTTACCATTGCATCCATATAAATGGCACTACATTTCTCAACTAGATCGTATCGCTGGACTTATTTAAAACGTTTAAATTATAAAGAAGCCCTTCATGTCTTTGTAAATGTTGTTTCTGACTGATTTCGAGTATATTTTCAGGCCCAGGTATTTGCTGCCGACATTAAAAATCAACTATCGGCAGCATTACCAAGGAAGGTAAGCAATGCCACTACATCGTAATACTGAAACTGTATTATATAAGCTCATTTTTTAGGCGTTCATATTTGAGCTTATTAAGCGAGACTTCAATGTTTTTAATTAAGTTTTGCATGACGCCTTGGTGTTCGTTTTAATAAATGATATTAAGCACAATATGGAATATTTTGATTCGTTATACGTATACACTGAAACAATTAAAGTTCTGAAGGCAATTTTTTCAAAACCCTTAATACTTACGTTTGTTTGTATGGCCACATTTCCATTTAGTTAAATTAAGCTAAAGCCAATAGAATCAAATATAGACATCTGAAGGCATGGAGAGCAGTAAAATAATTTCTTAAGAAACATTAAAGCAAGCGGAGGTCCTTTCTACCGATTCAATATAATACACACATTTTTGAAGCAATACCTTTAAAGGGATACTACAACGAAATTTCGGCGCTTATTTCTTGGCCTATACGTGTTCAAGAGAGCGGTACCACATTGGACAAACCAATCTCTTGTTGAAAAAGACACCAAAATGAATTTTAAAACAAATAAAACGATTCGCAAAAAGCACCTGCTGTATGTCGCTAAAGCCTCGTTTGTAATGCCCGTCTAGGAACCTGGAAAGCTGGTGAGGATGCCTGTATCGCCTAGGAATACACATGCATTAAACCTGACATTCGGGGAGCGAATGGGGGTTCAGAGGACCAAATGCTGCCATTAGTCCTTTGAGACAATCGTTTTTCTTAGAATGTGAATGCACGGTACCCAAACTTTTTTTTTTTATATATGAAAGACTTTGTCCGCTGCCGTGGTCGCGGAGGCTTATGCAACCTCAATCTTTACCGCGAAACGCATGCGGGGAGCGCCACGTGCTTCGCAATGTTAGCAGGGCTATAGTGACGTCAATCTACACTTCATACTCTGCCGTTGCCGCGGCAGCTTATGCAACCGCTATCTTCATCGAGAAATGCATGCGGGGAGCGCTACGTGTTTAACATCTATGACGTGGTTTTGACACTTGTTTTGTGGTTTTCTTATTGAAACAATTGTCAAAACCACGTGATAAGAGATAAGGCACGCGCGAACGGTGATAAGGCGCGCGTGGGTTTTCTGTCGTCTATTTTACCTGTCGACTACTGTTCTGTTGACGGATACGAAAAAACCCAACCAACAAATCAAATACAGCTTCGCTGTAAAAAAATCATGTGCAAAGTTAGTTAATGACGCGAGAATAATATGGGTTATTTATTTATTTATATCTGTACCTGCTTCGCGTTAGACATTACGCCGGGTGATGACATGATGACATGTTTCCATTTATGTACCATAGGTGGAAACATAAAAAAACATGTACACAGTAGAATAGATAAATGGGCTAGTTGGTACATCACTGAATGGAAAGCGCCGAATAAACAAGGATGAAGAAGGGGACAGAGACGAAACGCACTCTCAACTGAAGGTTTATTGAAACAAACGTTGACTATTAATACCGTCTATCTGGGTGTTGGCTAAAAGAAAAACAAAAAAAAAACTCTTTATTTGTTAAGTGCAGTGACGGCGCACTAACACACAGACTCTCCCCTTGCTCTCTTATGCGGAATGCCTCATGTATTTCTCGCACTGTTTTGTTTGCGTATCTGCCCAGAACTGTTGTTTTTTTCCAGTTCCGGGCCACATGGGCACATATCGCAGTGCAACGCAAGATCGCCCGACGGGGACTGTTTCATTGACCAGGCATGTTCCCTGGCCCTCTCATTTATGCAACGCCCCGTTTGGTCCACATGCGATTTCCCGCAACTCATTGGTATGTTATATACCACTGACGTTACACACTCCACGTATTGCTTAGCGTGTTTCTTTTGACACACTTTACCCCGTCCCTTTTCGTTTATTTTTAAACAGATGAGACCGCTTGTGTGGCGCTGAAAACGCCACTGGCACTTCAAAATAAGCCGCCAATTTTTTAGATTGTGAGATACATTGCGAATGTAAGTAATCACCGCCGGTCTTGTTGGTTGTCTGGAAGGAATATGATCGTCATCTTTTTTCTTCATCTTGGAAACAAGGTTATCCGCTACTTCCCCCAAGAAACGATCGGGGTACCCTCCGCGTTTTAGACGATTCACCTGCCTGAGGAAGCTTTCATCCGCGACATGGTGGCATAGTTTTGCCAGCGGGGCTCTTATTAGGCACGATGCTGTTCCCCTTTTAACAAGTTTGGATTTCGTAGAATTGAATGGCAGAACCCCTTTCTTAGTTCTGTTGGACTTAATCAACGATCTGCTGGATTGTTTTATTTTGAATTCACATGGATTGACGTTCACCCATGAAATGATGACGAAGGGAAGTCTGCAGTTTTTGGATTTGTGCCTCAACTTCGAAGGTGACCATGTTTGTTGGAAATATGAACCGTGAACTAAGAAAGGGGTTCTGCCCTTCAATTCTGCGCAATCCAAACTCGTTACAAGGGGAACAGCATCGTGCCTAATGAAAGCCTTGCTGGCAAAATCGTGCCACCATGTCGCGGATGAACGTTTCCTCACGCAGGTGCATCGTCTAAAACGCGGAGGGTACCCCGGTCGCTTCTTGGGGGTAGTAGCGGATAAACTTGTTTCCAAAATGAAGAAAAAAGATGACGATCATATTCCTTCCAGACAACTAACAAGACCGGCGGTGATTCCTTACATTCACAATCTATCTCACAATCCGAAAAAATTGGCGGCTCATTTTGAAGTGCCAGTGGCGTTTTCAGCGCCACACAAGCTGTCTCATCTATGTTCAAAAATAAACAACGAAAAGAGAGAGGGTAAAGTGTGTCAAAAGAAACACGCTAAGCAATACGTGGAGTGTGCAACGTCAGCGGTATATAACATACCAATGAGTTGCGGGAAATCGTATGTGGACAAAACGGGGAGTTGCATAAATGAAAAGGCCAGGGAACATGCCTGGTCAGTGAAACAGTCCCTGTCGGGCAATCTTGCGGTGCACTGTGATAGGTGCCCATGTGGCCCGGAACTGGAAAAAAACAACAGTTCTGGGCAGATACGCAAACAAAACAGTGCGAGAAATAGACGAGGCATTCCGCATAAGAGAGCAAGGGGAGAGTTTGTGTATTAGTGCGTCGTCACTGCACTTAACATATAAAGAGTTTTTTTTTTTTTTTTTGAGCCAGCACCCAGATAGACGGTATTAATAGTCAATGTTTGTTTCAATAAACCTTCAGTTGAGAGTGCGCTTCGTCTCTGTCCCCTTCTTCGTCCTTGTTTATTCGCCTTTTCCATTCAGTGATGTTTCACATAAACAAGCAAAAAACATGGTTCACTATATAATTAATCCTCGTAATATATCGTAGCAACAATCAGCTTCGCAAACATAAGCGTCTTCGTGCAGTACGTTCAAATTGCGGATAGTTTGAAAAAACAAAAAAAAGCAGTATGCATGACGATATTGTTCCACTCTTTAGCGATCCAACTTTAAAAACACACGGTGTAGCGGCTAGATGTTAATAATGAGTTTCGTAGCTATTCACAGCAGTTATACACAAGAGATTACTCGACATATGGCTTCCTAATGCGAGAAGACGCATTAACACTGATCGCAAGTTTTTATGCAGCAAACTCCGTTTCTTTTCTTGGTGGATCACCAGGACGACAAGGTGCGTACTGCGAGGTAGCAATCTTTCAAGCAACACTTAAATACGCAAGGCGTAGTTCTGCTGTGAGCTCAATTAAGTTATGAAACCGTAAAGAAATGAAACATGTCACGTATGTAGATGCTTTTAATGCTACATTGCACGAGTCCTTTAATCGGTTGGGAATTTGTTTTTATTAGAAATTTTATATACATTAAAAAACACTACAAAATTTTTCAGAACGTTTATGACCTAAAGTTTTACAAAGTGGTTTTTGCTATAATATAAAAATTCTTAAATAGGTTACAAACCCGATCGAGAAAGACAATGGGTTCAAAGAGTCTTCCTTTGTGTAATTTTCAAGGGTCCTAGGATCTTTCTTTGCGTTATTTGCAAGGGTCCAAGGATTTCACTTTGTGTTATTATCAAGGGTCCACGGATCTCTTTTTGTGTTATTTTTAATTATCCAAGGATTTTCCTTTGTGTCATTTTCAAAGTTCCGAGGATCTCCTTTCGTGTTATTTTCAAGGGTCCAAGCATCACCCTTTGCGTTGTTTTCAAGGGCCCGTGGACATTCCTTTGTCTTATTTTCAAGAGTCCAACGATCTCTCTTCGCGTTATTTTTAAAGTTCGAAGGATCTTCTTTGTGTTATGTTTCTAGGTAACTTTTAGGAAGGACTTTGCCCTCATGTACGAAGAAAGCGCAAATCTCAAAATCAAGGAGCTGGTCAACATGAGGTAAGCCACGGACGTACCTTTGCTATAGGGTAACTGACATCCTTAGAAAACGCAGTGGGTGGATGGTCCCTAGCACCCTCTTATCGCTCGACAGATTTCAGCTTCTGTGTATAAGAACCTCGAAAGACAAATGACAAAGAAAGAAGCATAAAAATCTTCAATCAAACACAGCGTTTTTTTTTTTTTTTTTTTTTTTTTTAAAGCTGGCAGTGGCTACATAGTTTCTGCCAACTTAACCATCTGAGCGCCAAGGTTTTTGTTTTCTTTTTGCCGCGTGTCGAACGCACTTTTTGATCCGAAGCAGAAAAAATGTATGCATATGTTTCTTTGAAGTACGTTTATTTATCGAAGGCCCATTGCTATATGGGCTCAAAGGTAATTGATGTCGACATGCCAATAACTTAGGATATTTGTCTTCAATTATACTTTTTTTCGGGACACGGTACCATGCAAAATGGCCTTCCCCCGGCCTGAACGCACCTTGGATTCATCCCTCTTCGAGTGGCCTTAACCGACATTCTTCTATTTTAAACTTTGATCTTTTTTTTTTAGTTTATAACTAAATTAGCTTATTACCGATTTCTAGATCTCAGTGTTCTCCATAAATCACAAGGTTGAATGACACTCATTCGCGTTTCTGGAACAGGGAAAAATCGGACCGAGTCAGAAGTCCCCCAAACAAAATCTTTCCACGTGGCATTAACGGGTGTTATCACAGGACAATACATTGATTGACACGTAAAAAACAAAATCGACAGCCCAATTTGAAAATGTAGGCAGCAAATCAAAACCGGACCTTATGAGTGCACGCCCAAGTGAAGACTCGTGCGTGGCCCTCAAAGGTTTAAAAAAATGCGGGGAGGCGGGGGCTATTATTATCATGATTCTTGGTTTGTTATTTGTTCTCGCGTTCTCATTGGTTGATACTGCGGTCTGACTCATTACGCATCGATAATGAGATGCATGGGACTTGCCGCGCCCTGGGTGTCTTAAGTTGTCGGTGAGTCTACCATCCCTCGGAGCGTTTTTGACCAGTTTCTGAGAAAAACCATCAGCGAAACTTCTGGTAAATTTTCCTAACTATAAATAAAACGTACTTTTCTCGTTAAATTATCGGAAATGGTTCTGATGGATTTTACAAATTTTTAATAATTATTAATTTTGTGATGAATATTTCTCAGTTTTTATGCGTCGCAAATGGAATTCAGGTGCGAGTATGACACCGTCCTCAAGAGACTCCGTAAGTAGGCTCAGTCTAGGATATAGACTTATTTTGGGGATTCTGGAATTCATTTTCTACGATTCAATTTCCGCCCGTTTTGTGGTTGTTTCAGATGTGCCATTTATTTTAATGTTGCCCCTTTTCCTGGATGGATTGTCGTAAGTGTTCTTTACTCGTACCGCACTCTGCAGTTTTTGTGATTAGGAATATACTGGGCGTTCCAGAGAAAGAGAACTGTGTTTTTCGGCATGCGAGAGCTGAAACTTTGTAAGAATATTGACGCTGGAGGTTTTTAATGTTATTTTTTAGGAATACTGAGATTCTTCATTGAGAACCATAGAAGGAGTGACGTATTACAATGCTAAAATATACAGAAAAAGACATGTACACGAGAGCGTTCCAAATAAATATAGATAAACAAAATAAAAAAGAACAGAATGGGAAAGTTTGAGAACATGACGTTACCTGGATCAAAAGATAATTGAGGAAGACGATATTTCTCTATGAGTCGATGTCCGCCCAAGCCTAAAATAGTCAGAATAGTAAATTACATTGTGGGGGCCTGTCGCATCTACGAGTATTTCAGCGAAAAAAACAACAACCTTGTCTACAAGAAAGAAAACAAATATGATGCCAAAATTGCTGCTGTCGCTACGCTGATTCCCAATAAAATTTATTTATTTATTATTTATTTATTTATTTACCCTCAAGGTCTGAATACATTACAGAGGGGAGTGGGAAATACAAAGGAGTAACAAACAGGCAAAATAAGCCCAGTCATATACCAAAAAATAAAAGTTAGAGAGAACATCTTTAAAAATGCATAGGTCATCAATGGTGGCACTGTCATGAGGAAGGTGGTTCCACTCTACAGAAGTTCGCGAAATGAATTAATAAAAAAATGCATTAGTGTTGCATGGAAAGACGCCCACTTTGTTCTTATGATCTAAATGACGGGAAATATAATATGGAGGGGCTAGTAGATTGTGACGCATGGCCGGATTATGATAAATTTTGTGAAAAAAGGACGGAAATAAACAGCGCGCAAAAAATACACAAGGACGAAAGGAAGGTGCGAACGACACAAGCGCTGAACTGACAACTAAACATTTATTGAAAAAACACCAACGAAGTAAACCGCACTATCGCTTCAGCACGTGTCAAGGTAGGCAATTTCTTTTTTGTGAAGAAAAACCGATGTTTGGCTGACGCATGAATCTTGCCCCTCTTTTGTTATTGCATACGCTTCCAATAATTCTCTGGTAGTCTTATCTATGCTCCTCCCGATGATGGTGATGTTATTGAATTGGGGCTGGCATGTACAGGCAGCACAATGCAGAGGCAAGTGACCCCCAGCGGTCGACCGGAGTGTCCAGTCGTGTTCACGTGCCCTGTCATTAATGCATCGGCCAGTTTGGCCGATGTACACTCTTCCGCAGCTTAGTGGGATCTTGTATCTTGTAAAAGGGACAGACGAGATTATTGTCTACGTAAAGCAAGAGTGGGTAATGACAACGATAGTTTCATGGAGGTTACACTAGAAGTACGGCGGTAGTTGGAAAGTGTGAAACGTGCGGATTTGTTCTTTACGGCCTCCAATGATTGAACGAGGTATTCCATGCCGGGGTCCCAAACGGAGGCTGCGTATTCCAGCTTCGATCTAACAAGTGATTTATAAAGAAGAAGTTTGAGAGATGACGGCACAGAACTAAAATTCCTTCTTAAAAAGCCTAGCATGCGGTTAGCATTGTTAATCACATGTTCAATATGAATATTCCATGAAAGATCAGATGTTATGTGGATGCCAAGGTATTTATAACAGTGCACGGGCTCCAGTGGAGCGCTATTAGGGTAGTAAGTAGGACAAATCGCATTACGACGAGACACACGTATTGACTTGCACTTGGTGATGTTTAGTTCCATTAGCCATGTGCGGCACCAGTTAGATATTGAGATTAGATCTGACTGCAATAAGGTTGTGTCACTGTCGGTAGAAATTTCCCGGTAAATAACGCAATCATCTGCAAATAAACACAAAGACGATGAAATGATGGCTGGCAGATCGTTGATGTAAATAAGAAAGAGTAATGGTCCTAAAACCGAACCTTGCGGAACACCAGAGTTAACAGGTGTTAAATGGGAATTAGAGCCATTAACAGTTACGAATTGTGAGCGATGAGATAGAAAATGTTGAATCCACTGAAGAACGCTTAAGTCAATATTAAGTTTACTCAGCTTAAAAAGGTAATAATTGGTGACTGACCTTATCGAAAGCTTTCGAGAAATCGAGGAATACGCAGTCCGCCTGGGACCCGCGGTCAAGAATGGAATGCACATTATGAGTGAAATATAGAAGTTGCGTTTCACAGGAAAATGTTTTACGAAAGCCATGTTGGTACAGACTGAAAAATGCATTAGAATCAAGAAAGTTGGCAAGGTGGGAGTAGATGATGTGTTCGAAAATTCTGCAAGGAACGCTTGTTAAAGATACTGGACGAAAGTTGTTGGGTGAATGCTTACTCCCGCCCTTGTGCAGAGGAACCACCCTCCCCACTTTCCAATCATCAGGCAGGCATGATTCCTCTAAGGATTGTTGAAAAAGTTTAGCCAAAATGATAGATGAGTATTCCTTAGGGCTTTTTAAAAAAATTAGAATTAATTTCATCAACACCAGTGGATGAGGAGAGTTTAAGGGAATCAATTAGTTTAATTATACCTGCAGGATCAATTGCTAACGGAAACATTGGGAAAAAGTTCAGTGATTGAAATTCCGGGTTGGGACAGTCTCCAACGTCGGAAAAATCCCTTGAGAATGAGTCGTTCAGTAAATTCGCACAATCATCTCTTGGCACCAACTCTCCATCCCCATCCGTTAGCGATACAAAATAATCTTTTCTGATTTACGACATTCCAAAACTGTTTGGGATTGTTCATTAACATTGATGGTAATGTTGTAGTGAAAAAGGTAAACTTAGCATCTCTAACAGCATTGTTATAAGTTTGTTGGGCTAGTTTATAGGATGTCCAACGACTTTCTCTTGTTGAGCCTTTTGCCGTACGGAACAAACGCTTCTTTTTATTGGCAAGCCTATTTAGAGTAACGTTATACCATGGTGACTGTACGACATATTTTATGACACGACATGGAACCTACGTATTTGTAAGTCCGTGTACGATTTCTTTAAAAAAATGTGTTAGTATTTGGCGATGGGGTTCAAACTCAGCGAAGGATGGGAATTCCAACCTCGCAGCGTTCAGCATACCGTTGTGTTCGATGAGCCAGTCTGTTCTCCCGGGCGTCGGCGGTTTCAGATGCAGCAACTACAGCTTCCATCGAACGCCGTCTACGGCCCGCGTACTGTAGTCGTCGAAGAGCCAATCTTTCCTCCCGAGTGTCGTCGGTTTCACGCGAACGGCGGCGCCGTCGCTGCGCCTACTTTGTCGCGTACGTGGCGCCACTGCCACGGCCGCTCGATCCCCTCCTATCCCGCTCCTGTGGTTCGTTATTGGAAGCGTGCCGGAAAACTCTTTCCCTTTTTTTATCTTTTATGAGGGAAAGATGACTTAAAGAGCGAGCGAACGGAGCAAAAGGGCACGGCGGGAACCGCGCCGCGGCCTCACGAAACCAATCCAATCCAGTCCAGTCTAGTCCAAAGCAGTCCAGTCCAAACCACTATTGTGCAAACGAAAGACGGCCACACGCACCAGGGCAATAAATGCTAAAGCATTTAATATTTTGTTTCTTGTTGATAAGTGTTTTCACTGATATGAATATCACATGCTATCACAATGAGAGTCTTTTGTTTGACAATATTAGGCTTAGGTAGACATTGGCTCATAAAGGAATTTGGCCCTTCTCATTTATCTTTAAGATCCAGGTAACGTCATTTTCTCAGACTTGTGTGTCTATTTTAACCGGAATTCTCGGAGTTTGAGCTTTCTGCGATGCATAGTTTATTTGCACGGGCCAAAACACGCGGTTCGCTTTTTTCTGGAGCGCCATGTACTAAGAAGCTATTGTTCATGATATATTTTTTGTAGCTTCTTGGAGAGTGCCGGCAATTTTTGAGCAGAGAAGCAGCAATGGCGTGACGTCGGAGGCCTTTGTTGGTCTATACAATGGCAACTCTGCAAGCAATTTTCTGGGGTAAAGATTTTTTTTTAATGAAGTAGCTAAAACGACGACCCTTCTGCCTTAAATGATAAATATATCTCGTGAAGTCACTATACACATTTCTAGCACATATCACCAAGGCTAAGAATGCTGAGTCACTAGGTAGCAGACGCATGCGTGGAGCCTCCTATTCCACAGAAGGGAGCTACTGCGCATACCCAGAACGCTTTCCAGATCCCAGCCGACAAAGATGGCAGCGCACAGAAGGCCATCATTGAAATGGTCTATTCCGACCTCTTGGTCAGCACGGGGGCATCACGTGATCCGAAGTGTAGTAGCCATAGGCGCGCTAAATACGAGAGCTGTATCCATTGAGCCGAGCTTGTTCGTGAGAAGCCAAGCCAAGCTGATCCGCCAAGAATAATCGGTTGCTATTTTAATTCCGATAAGAAAAATTGTAACAAACGAAGTCATAGTAGACGGCCTTCGCACCAACGTTCTAAGATCTATCAGTTGGCAAGCCTCTCGGAAGAGCGGTGTTTGAACATGGTTCTTCTCTGTTGCCTGCACGCGACCAGGTACGGGCGGATAGCTTTCCAAGCGCCATAGGCGGTAATGCCTCCACGGGCAACGGACAAGGGCCGTCTTGGAAAGACGCCCTTTCTGCGCAAGCTTTTGCGCAAACTTGACGTTTGCTGTAAAAGCCGAAATAGAATCACTTTCCATCGCAAGCAATGTTAATCTAACGTTGCACCGGTTTCGCCGCTTCTGTCCATAGGGCAAGCTAATAGCTTAGCTTGCACCATCAAGCGTACGAGCCGCCAAAAGATGCCAGGCGTTTTAGGAAGCTTGTAAACTAACTTTGATCTAGTACCTTGCTTCGCACTACGCCTGTTCTAGTGTTTGAAACTGACTTCGCGGATGACGCCAGCTTTACGTACCGATGCTATTTATGTCCATAGTGCAGGTATTGCAGGCACCCAAATGTCTAAACGGGTATGCAAATTTCGAGCGCTTATCACACAGCCCAAAGGTGCTGATTCACTGGGGTGCTCAGAACGCATATCACTACCAAGTAGACATAGATGGCGGCACGGAGAAAGCAAATATTGACATACTGGAACGACGTTTTGCATGCTTTCACTTTCTGTTAAAGGGGCCGAGGAACGATATTGAGTAGTAACGTTACTTACTTTCACTAGCTTATTTGCACCTATACGACCCAAGTACACTCGCACGCAACACCAATTACCAAGAAGTTTCTTTGTCCATGCGTTATTGAAAGCATAACAGCGGACGTTTACTTCCATTCTCTCATTCGAAAAACTCGGTGGCACACCAAAGATGTGGTGAACGCATTGTTGGCGCTGTCAACAATGCGATCCCCAGTGAATTATTCAATGAACACGAGCACTGCGTGAGCATTCGATTTGGGCTCGTGACAGTCAATGCTTCAACACGCATTCGGGCAGTGGCTTCCCAAGCAGCACAGATTTGGCCAATCATTCGCCAATGACTGGAAATGGTCCTTTGACCAGTGGGCAGACAGTGGCCAGCCATTGGCCGATGACCGGCCTTTCTTTGGTCCTTGGCCAATGGCCACTAGCCATCAGCCGTCGGCCAAGCATTGGCCGATGAATGGCCACTCTTTGGCCATTGGCCAAAAGACCATTGCTAGCCATTGGCCGATGCTTGTCCTAATTCCGTGCTGCTTGGAATTGTGCCCAATCGTTGCAATATCCGAACCTTAAAACAACATCTGGTAACTCAGATCGAGCCCTGTGGTTTGCCAACTACAGCGAGTGGGGCTGGTAAATATTTGCGGCACTCAACGGGCTTCAAGCTACGTTGCCGCGTGTGCTGGCTGCGATTTGAGGACATCAACGCGGCTCATTCTTTTCGATTTTCTTTTCTTTTTGCTACTGTTATTGCGTCAAGAAGAAACCTAACGCTAGTGTTATAGGTTATGAATGCCAAGGAAATAATTCGAGGTGGTATTTACTGAAAGTACAAAAATTGTGGCATCGCCCCTTAAGTGAGACCTTCGTCTTCACAGGCCGGTGGATGCCTTTCCGTTATATGCGACTGAGGTTGCGTACACCCTGAACAGGGCTCGTAAGTATTTTCTGGGTTCTTCAGGACGTTGTTTAGAGTCACCAAAAAGGCAAACCAAAAATTACCTGTAGAAATAATGGAGATGAGAGTAACAAATACGCAGTACGGAAGTGACCTGCATGCAGCTGCTTTACAGCAAAAGGACACAATGAAGCAAAAACACTAGGAAATCCGCCACACGGATAGCGTGAACAATGTTGTTGAAAATAAATACATATCCGATCTAAGTAATAGTTTGACAGAAAATGAGTGCGCCTCTATTTGATAGGACGACTCTCATTATAAATATTTTGGCGTTTTTTGTGTGAAAATCAATCTTGCAAGACAATGGTTTTCGTAAAGGTGTGCATCCGCAGCCCACGCGTTGAATAGCTGCATGTAACCCAAACGTTTAGTTTAGCTCGAGAAACCCTCCGCGTCATTTTGCTGCGATAAGTCGCGTAAATATTTCGATAATAATGAATTACAAATCTGTGGATGGAAGCGAAAACGACAATTTCTCGGATACCCTATTCATATGATCTCAAATGGACGAAGTCTTATATGAGTTCATAACATATGAAGTACATGTTGCAATTTGTCTAAATCATTATTGAAACGTTTTAGTTTGAGCACTGCTAGTTGCTATGCGAAGAAAGTCACGGAATATAATGATTCACTTACTACCTTCTAGCACCAAATATGCTTGCAAATTATGGCTTTATTAATCCCTATAACAGTGGGGACTCCTGCTCAAGATACTACCAAATGCGTGACCACAAATTTGGGAAATGCTTACAATACGATATCTGGTAATAATTTACCGGTAAGATGTTTTTTTACATATCGTGCATAGTCCTAGATATTACGAGCTATCTGCATATTAATATAAATAAAGCTGTACAATGTCCAATGAAACTTCGACTTTTATTTGCGTGATATTTGCGTTAACGCTGTGGTGGCGTCATCATTGAGGATGCTCAGCATATTGTAAATAGTTACGCGAGAGTTTAAAATACTGTCATCTGCGATTGTGCTGTTTAATTGCTTTGTCTCCTCAAAATTGTAGTTTGCTTCTACTCCCTGGAATTTACTTAATTCTTCAAAATCTAAATGTATGGAAAGCGCCCAAAGAAGATTAATGTTTTAGTTTATGACCGATACAACGAAAATAAATAATATTATGACTACAACTGCATGATAAGTAAAATAGGCATGGACACACTTTCAGAATAAAGAGGTCTTCACGATTCGTTCTTTTTTTTTTTTTGCAAAATGTTTTAAACTGCGAAGTGTCAGGCTAAAGTGTATTTCCCACAAAAAGCTTTTGTTTATTTTCTTGCTCTCTGGGGTCAATGTAACGGTTTTTTTTTTTTTGTTAGTGTGCTTCCCGCTTTCGGCAGTCACCCGAATGGAAGTTTTGTATAATGGCATTTCGTCATCTCAATTACCATGTTCATGCCTTTTCAGCTATTTTAGAAAACTTAGCAATGTCAGAACCATAACAAAATATTATTTTTATTTGGTTTTTTGCGTCTTAAATATTGGTGTGTTTGATGTGCGTGCGTTTGTTTCCTCTTCGTTGTTATGAAACACCGAGAAAACGCGTTGCTGTTGATGGGCATCAATAAATAAACATAAACAATAATTACGTGAAAACTTCAGCTGAGCTACAGGGCGTTGGTGATAGAAAGACAATGTTTTCTTAGTCCTAAATAAATTAACTCCGCGTCACAAATGTTTTATGCTTCATTTGATTGAAGAGCCAATAAACAGTCGGAAGCAATTTTAAACGCCATCTCATTTTAAATTTATAAAAAAAAAAAAAAACATACAAAAAATGTTTTAACACTTTCCATTAGCATCGAGTGCTGTTCGTCTCTATGAATGCGTAGATTATTCGCAACTCCAACGTCCTATAGGTGGCGGGGCGGTAGTTCCAAGATGGCGGAAGAGACTGGGATAGATTCTCCAGGATTTCCCGTGCGCCTGCTCGCTGACGCTGGTCAGCGTGCTAAAAATCTTTTATTTGTCTACAAATACGAAGCGGTTAGGGCGGGATCATATTACAGGTGACGGAGATGTTGATGCGCGGTAGAAAAACGAGCATGCTGATATTTAAAAGTTGCAGAAACATCAACTTGCGAAGCTTTGTGGTGGGCGAGCGCGTTTTAGGCACCGGTTACGTCACTGTTTGTGGCAGAATATTTTTGAGGGTGATGAAGATATCGTGTTTGCGCTTTGCCTGGCCATTAGTGCTCTGAAAGTGAGCCGCGCACGGTCGCCATCAAGCTTCGAAAGAGCAGCGTTCACAGTATTGATGTGTTCGTGTCGCAGGCTCACAACTCGCTGCTCACAGTCTCGGTTTTAGTGTACTGCAACACGTGATCAAACTGCTCTATGGTCATTGATAGAAAGTTTGTTACCGCAGGCTACCGTGCGGCGTATCATTACAACCGGAGGCTCGCGCTGCGCCTTTGAAGCACAATTTTCAGCGCGCGCCAGGACCGTTGCCGTGCTCACGGTAGCCAACGGTAGCCTGCGGTAACGCTATGCTAAAGCTGCCTATTAACATAATCGGCGTGTTTAGAAGTTTCATTCATTGCTCTATGAAAAATAAATAATTTAATATATCGTACATTTTTTGTACCCTTTTATTTGCAACGTTGCGGCCCGTCTCGTCAAAACTGCCCGTTCTAAGCTCTCGTGACGACGGCTGGCTAACACAGACGCGATTACAATGCTTCGAGCATTTCTTTGTTTGTTTTGTTATTAAATGAAAGAAAGTACGGGTATTTTGTCCTTTTTGAAGTGCTTGGAATAAATGGTCATCTTCCTTGTAACGGCCTTAAAACGCGAACCCATTCTCGTTGTGTATTGCTCGACATACTGTTGCGCGACGAGTTTTCTCCTACTTATGGCGAAGAATAGACTTTTCGTAGACCGTATTTTAGAGCTTCACATTATTAGCGGGAGATTTCGCCTTCACGTTGAGCACAGATTAAGCTAGCGGCCATGCAAAAGATCAGAAATCTGCAGCGTAGGCGATATACGAAAATTCCAAATAAAATTAGACGTCCCGGTCCTTCGTGCAACGCTGTCGCAAGGCGGAGCACACAAATTCCTATTTCAACGCGCTCACTTTTTTCGTTAAAACGGTTTCACGCATTAAGGCCGACAGTCCCTGTTACCGTTCCCGCGCCGCCTCCGCCGCTGCCGTCCCCGCTCCTCTGGTTCTCCGTCCGTCCGCGAAAGGGCGATCGGAAGGCTGGAGTGGCGAATACTGGACAGTCGCAACAAAAAGTTCCGAATTTACATTCACAGATTTTGAAAATAAAGGTTTCAGAACCACTCAATCTGAATCAAATTGCTGTCAGCCAAACTCCTTGAGATCGGTTAAATCATTAGGACAAACGTTATGCAAAACCCCTCAGAGTGTTCATATTTGTAGCACATCAGGGAAATGCGTCCACATTTGAGATATTTAGCACAAACTTTTGCCGATTGCCTTAATATTTTATAAATATTTAGCACAAACGTGAGTCAAATACCTTCAGATTGTTCAAATTGTTAGGACGAACGTCAGGACAAACATCAGGTTGTTCAAATCTTTAGGGCAAACATCCACGGAACGACTGCAGTTTGTATAATTCTATAGCGAAAACCCATTTAAGCGCCTTCAGACTGTTCAAAGCTTCAGCACAAACGTCTGGCAGACGAAACCTGAAACGGGTACATATTTACAGGTCCTCACTCCTTGGGAGAAGGCGGAACAATATTTGGAAGCTAAGTCACTCCAAGATGTCTTAAAAGTATGTACTACTACCATTTTCAGGACTTAAAAATTCGAAGAGATTTCTAAACAAATAAGTTGTCCCTCCTTTAACTTATGACTCGGATGAACTACACTCGTCAGTCGGCAGTCGCGTATAGTTATCAGGACAAAAATATCTACAATATGGTGTGGTTGAGTTTATGTCTAAAAAAACTTATGGGTAAATACATCATGGTGTGAACCGACCATTTACTTTCTTATATCAAATGTAGCAAATAGTGTCAAAATAAATAGGAACTTTTTTATTTGCTTTCAATTTCACTTATAATCACTGAATCGAGTATTGACCATGAGCGGAATACCACATTTCAAAAAGGTTGTAAGGATGCAATCTAGTAAATGCTGCGCTCTTTAAATTCTTTGCAGGCATACTCTGGTCTCGAAAAATCTTCAACGAAACAAGACTTGTTTTTTGTTTTGTACGCACAGGTATCGCATTATTCGGTTTATCGCTCACATTCGAATGTATAACGGGCAGCAAAGAGAGCTCTATGATTCTAGTTAATTGTCTTGTATCAATTGGATCCAGTAAGAATATTGCAAGGGGGCTCTTACTATTTTTTAAATATTTTTTTTTACAGCTATGCTATGAATTCCTGGTATAGAGGTCGGGTTGCACATAATTTTAACTTAATACTACACGAAAAAAAAAAAAAACAGCCACATTATTTAATCGTTTTTCCTATTATATGTACATGGTGTATTTCACAACACTGTGGAATTCATATTCAATCGGGATCATCCGCATTTTTATATATCTTGTATTAAATGTACAATTTCAACGAGAACGATTGTAAAAAAAATGTGATGTCTTAGTCGCTCTATGTTCAGTAAATAAATTCATCGCGAGTATTATTTGCTTAAAATAGGATTATATATGTTTTATAAAGCTACTGGTGATGGAAATATATAAAGAAATCGTCTTTAATCCAAACCGGTTGTTTGCACAAAAATTAATCTCGTTCAAGTGTTTTTAATTTTTGCCTTTCGTGTACCGTTAATTTCAGAAATTTTGTTCACCGTTTTTGGATCCTGTTTTCGGCTCGGATGAGCTCAAGTAAGCATTGATGACGTCATCGTTTACATGGGTTACATTCTACGATCGCGTACGTGCATCTACTTGTGCTTCCGTGGGACAATGCTGAAGCTGTACTGTGAGCTACGTATATTTCAAATTTACAGCTACAGTCGTATACATGTATACTTCGTTTCACCTTATGTTGTACCACAGCGAAGGCTAGAAGCGCGAGCTCATAGCGTTGACAGCCGCTCTTAAGTCACGAGAGCTTGTGTCGCCGAGATGTGCCCCAGAGCAAAGAGCTCGCGCATGTAGCCTTTCCTGCGGAACATCATAAGGTGAAACAGAGTATAGTTAAGTACCGTTGAGTTCAGGTCAAACAACCACCTGGTTTAGTGTTATCGAGGAAATTGTCGCAGCTGTTATACAGTCACGTGCAAGGTCATTTCATAGACACATCTTCCCGGAACCATCTGTTATTCGTAAATACCAAAGTTCTGATTTCAGGGCTGGTACGATTAACACACCTTGATTCGTATTGAGACAGAATGGACCTTTTCCACATACCGACGGCACCAGGCGGTGGCTGCACGAACTAAAAATCGAGGAAGTGACCTACCTGCGCTACCAATCGATAACGGGAGCTACGCTACCAGTTTCTTCGCTCTCTGAGCAGCGGCGAGTGCCCAACGCGACTTTAAAGAGGGGCATCCGTGGCGTCCGTCCAGACGTCATGTTTTGCTTTCCGTCCACTTTCTTTTTTGGTGTAACGCAATTATATGTATGCTGAAATTACGCGTTCTACTCCTTGGTTCACAGCGTCCTTCCGAATTTCCTCGATTTCTGGTACCGACTTCCGCCGCTTGGCATCGGGCGCTCGCGCGTGCGCAGAACGCTTCTCGAAAAAGGTCCATTGTTTTCGCAAATCTGGTAATGTTGAGAGGGCGTCTTTTTTCACACACGAGTTCATCCAACTACTGCCAAAGGCTACCACCCAAGAGAAGTTGGCTAACGACAACGAGTGATGCTTCGCCGATAGTGCTGTCATCCGAAAGTGGAACGCTGAGACGTTTCGGTGGAGCCCACTCATTGTAACCATCCTTGGCGTCGCGACCAGGACTTGCATCTCCGCGACGTCACGAGTTGCGGTCCTGGCTGCTTATCCTCAGTTGTGACGACAAGTTTGGTGGTGCGTGTAAAAAGCACGGTGGATGTTTGAAGCAATCGCATCCTTAAAGGAACCCCGTCGAAGTTGACAGTCTGACAATGCCCGTCGCTTGGCCAATCGCGGAAGGCCGACCACGATAATTCGGACGCGCACTTCGCTAGCAAGATACATACGACTATAGTATATCACAAACTGATTTTCCCTAGAATTATTAATGTGTTACGCAAAAATTGATTTCTTTCGTGTGTTTGAATCGATAGTTTTCTAGAAGACTTCTGCTCCTGATCAGGCTTTGTTACTCATATTCGCCAATTCCTGTGCATTTTTGAGTAGAACCAAGATCTCATTTGCTGACACCCTTCGCTGAATTCGGAGTGTCGTAATTTTAAAATGTTCTGCCATTGCACGATTTAAAGGATTTTAATTTGGTCTCTGGTTAGCGTATTGTTAATACGTTAGACCGTGCAAAAAATAAAACTCAAAAAGGATATTTCTCACAATCCAGCTGAGTTGCATCTTCATTTGAAAAACGAATGATTAGAATGAAGCTAATTCATTCCCCATCCTCTTCATTCAATCTTAGAAATGAAATTCTTCTAAAATGTGATCATATTAAGGGAACGAAGCACCTTTTTTTTAACAGCGTCATTTTCTTTGTCTACTTTTCAGAATGCACACGTTTATGAAAATCAGCAAGGCGTACACAGATGTGTTCGACTGCAAACCTGGAGAAAGGATGTTTTTCAATGGATCAAAATGTTTTTGAGTTACAGACGAAGTCAGGAATCAGCCAGGTCCAAACATTTGGCCGGACAATTTAAATTGACTATAGCAGCGCTGCCTCAGTGGCATCATTGCCGCATGTTATATTGGTGGCGTTTAAGTGCTTACGGAGTGATCACGCTAAAATTGAAGTTTGATTTATGAGATTAAATGTACAAATACGTTATCAGCTGCCAAAAAAGTGGTATATTTTATTATCATTATAAACAACATTAAATTGTCACAAAATCTATTCCTTTGAGAATGCATTTAACTACGTCCTTCAACTTTATTTTATGTATAAGAAAAAATAGACAAGATGCGGAGATATTTTACAAGGACACGTTTTTTCAGCTACTAGTTAGTATGAACTTGCGCTTAAAATGTATCTTATCATAAAGTTGTAATGCGACATTTCGCGAAGTCCACATTTGTTCATCGTGGTAGTTTCCTCATCTATCGCATTTCCCTATTTTACTATTCATTCTCAAACGACGTAAGGCGCGTTGGCGCACATACGTATGCTTACGACCGAGTCCTTGCGATCCCTTATGATGAGAGAGCACACTGGTACGCTGGCGTCATCCATCAGGTGATCCTCGAACTTCATTTCACTGCGGTATTTACGAGATAAAATGTACATACTATTTATAAGAGGCGGTCTCTTATAACAGTGTCACATGTTTTTTCAAGCCAGACAAGAAAGAAGTATGGGCAAAAAAGGGAAACTGACGGAAATGCCCTGAGTTCGACGGCTTCCCGATAGATGGCGCCGGTGTATTTTCTGGTCGTAATAGATTTTCCGAAGTTTTAAGGCATACTGTCGTTAAGGTGTGTGACCCAGCCTTAAACATGCATAATCAACAAATCAAAACTATTTGTTACTTGTTATAGCGCACTTGCTGTAATTATGAGTACTTAAGTGGGGACGCATGGTCTTTAACTTTTATTTTTTATTTATCGCGCTGAAATTTAGTACACTGATGTATTTCTTAGTGGTGATTTCAAATATAAAATTAGTTTTCAGATAGTGTTACTAGATACTGATTTATCGATAAATTTATCATTTTAAATTGGTCCTCCTTCCGGGTCGTTAGTGAAACATTCTTCAGAATAAATCAGAAAATTTTATAGAGTTGCATTCGCCATGATATGTCTTGTGCGATGATGCTATTTTAGGCCTCATTTAATGATATTACATTGGTAAAAAAACATTTCCAATCAAGTTGCACGAAAGGGGAGGCTATGTTTTTATAGACTAATTAATTAAAATTATTGCATGACATAAAAGAAACAAAAATAGCATCACCGCACAAAGCTTGTCTTGGTGAATACAATTCTATAAAAAGTTCTTTATATTCTGATGAGTTCTACGCTAACGACCTGTAAGGAGGACCTAATTAAAATTATAAATTTATTGATAACCCAGGATCTAGTAAAGCTGTCTGAAAACTAATTGCCTATTTGAAATGACCACTGACAAATATATCAGTATACTAAATTTCTGCACGATAAATGAAAAATAAAAAGTTAAAGACCAACTTCTTTCCTTAAAATAGTGGGAATAAGACCACCGAAGACATTCAGAGACAACCACGCTCTTTTTACAATAAAAATACAGCGGTTGTCTGCGAATGTCCTCCGTGTTTTTATTATTCCTATTTGAAGTATTTTATTTTTTTTTTGTTTTTTAGAGGAGAACATTTGTGAGATTTTTTTTTCAAACTTTAATACTATTGCAACTATTCGGTGTTCTCTTGAAAAGTAGTCATTCCCACGGGCCCCACAAGCCGTTGTTGTATCGTGGCAGTCCCCTGGGATCTAACGGTTTGTTTGCAGGCGGCACCATACTCTTGGCGTACTCCTCAATCTTCATGATGAGCTCCTTATCCTGCGGAGAATAAAACCACATCGTTTCATATTTAAAGCATGTTTTGGAATGAAGGAATACTCTTTGTTTCGAGTCATGGCAGTACCATTTCAATACTTATTATATTGGCATGTCACGTAGAGTGAGATATAAGTCTTGTCGCATTCCTCGCCCATGAAAACATTCGTTATATTCGAGAGTATCAGATAAGGCTGTAAATTGCACGGAGGACAAATTACAACTTTCAGATTATTAGATATAAGCTGAGTAAATTACTTAAAGAAATAGATGGTAGTAGGTTGGATTTACCTAAATACCATCGTAACAATTAAAGAATATTTCAAAATGTTCAAGGGTAAAGTGGCGGTATTTTTTGTTCTTCATTTATTACTTCACGAAGTATTTGTTCTTCTTGACTTGGTGTATGCGTACTGAACACCTGTTTTAGAGCGCAGCTCTTAGGCGCCCCTTTCCGGCTTGAGCGGCGTCGGCGTCGCCGTCGGCATGGCCGTCGGCGTAACCGCGCGGTGCATGATGGGTAAATTTCCCCGCTAAATTTAGCGGAAAACTTTCCACGCTAAATCTAGCAGAAAATTTTCCCCGCTAAATTTAGCGGAAAAGTTTCCTAGCTAAATTTAGCGGAAAATTTTTCTCGCTAAATCAAGCGGAAAATTTTCCCCGCTAAATTTAGCGGAAAATTTCTCCGCTATATTTCGCGGGAAAGGTTTCCCGCTTAATCTAGCGGAAAATTTTCCCCGCTAAATTTAGCCGAAAATTTTCTCCGCCCCCCCCCCCCCCCCCCCGTGCCTTCCCCTCCTCCTCAAGAGCTGCTCTCTAATTCGGCGTTACAGGGGGTTGTAAACGGCTTTCATTTTTTTATGTCTTTGCTGTTAAGCCTATGTACGAGGTCGAGGCATTGTCAATCTGCGGTTTTACAGCTTTTTTCTTCGACCTCCAACCATATCAATGTTGATGGAAATAAACGAAATATATTATGACATTTAAAACATGCTGTATATCGGAGCTCCTCCTATACCGTTATTTTATATAGTACTACAGAATAATTTAAATATTACCACGAGCGCAGCAGACCTGGCAGGCAGCGCGCTCGTGGCCTTATTTCTTCTTCCGGCAGCGTAGGCGATCGGATGGTGAATCATGAGCTCCGTCGGAGCGGTGATAGCGGCCCAGCCGGGCCGCGGTGACAGGCATGACGCTTCTACTTCGGACTATCAGATTATACTGCCTCCCCTGCCAACTGGATCTGCGGTGTTTAACACCGTTTTTCTACACGCTGACGTCCGCGGGCGCCCGTACCACGTCGACGACTTCCGCGACGCCCTGGGCCACCTGGAACTGCTCCCGGGGTTCTCGCCCTGGGGGCGTTCCAGATAAATCACGTCTGGGCCGTGACTTTCAAGTCATCTGAGGGCAAGCGGAAGACTCTTGAGGCGGGCGACCTCGTCGTCAAGGGCCGACGATGCAACGTTGTTGACCCGGGCAACCGTGACATCCGCATCAAGCTCCACTGGCTCCTGTATCACGTCCCCGACGACGAGGTGAAAGCCGCACTCGCCCCTTACGGCACGGTGACCGAAGTGGGAACCGAGAAGTGGCGGGTGCGGGGAGTCATGGACTGCGGGTCAATGACACGCACGGCCGTCATCCGGCTCAACCCTGGGCTCGGGTTGGCCAAACTGCCGTATCAGCTGCGTATTGCCGGAGGGCAGGTGCTCGTCGTGGCGCCGGGCAGGTCACCACTCTGCCTGCGCTGCGAGCAGACCGGCCATATCCGCCGCGACTGCCGGGTGTCGAAGTGCCAGTCCTGCCATCGGATTGGTCACGACGCCGCCCACTGCGTCAAGACCTACGCTGCGGCAACGGGCCCCGGAGCTGGTCAGGCCAACGCTGACCACCTTATGGACGAGGCGGATGCGGAGGAGACAATCAAGGGAGCTGGTCCTTCTACCGGGACGCCTGTGAGTGGAACTTCTCAGCAAGTTGACCCACCCGGGTTGGAGCACCCGCTCATGACGACTGACGCCGCCACTGCTGCCAATCTTGACATGGCGTCAGCCAGGAAGGACGAGGCGGCGACAGGGAGGGATGAAGTGGCGACGAAAGAGGCGCCGACGAAAGCGACTGAGGGGCAGCAAGGTAATGAAGTTAACATGGTCGACGCCAGTGCACTCGCCTCAAAAAGGCCGCGTTAACAAGACTCCGACACCTCAAAGGTTGGCAACGATTCAAGCCAGTCGGAACTACCAGTGAAGACTGCGCCACCGAAAAAGAGGGCCCCGCGACCTTCTCTGAGCTTCATGACTGAACCCAGAGGCCCGGACAAGCCGGCCGGCTGGTGCAGCCCCGAACCGGCCCTGGTGAGAGTCTCTCGGCTATGTGAGTCCCTGTTTCGCGAGGACGTCTAACCTTATCAATCAACTGAAGGTCGCGACGCTGAACGTCCGCGGGTTTGCCTCGCGTCGCAAACAATACCAGGTGAGAAGGCTTCTCATTGACAACGAGATCGACGTCCTCGCGATTCAGGAGACAAAAGTTCAAAGTGACGAAGAGACTGTGCGCCTGCTGGCTCCTTTCTTACATTATTTTGAAGTTTGCGTAACGCGTGCAAATGGATTGTCTGGGGGGTGCATGTTGTTTTTAAAAAAATCGTTGAATGCACATGTTGAATCTGTCATTGCCGACGATGAAGGGCGGTTTGTTATATGTGTTTGCATTATTACCAATGTTGGGTACCGGATAATTAATATATACGCACCGAATGACTCGAATGCAAGAAAAGTATTTTTCAAGGGCATCTATACTTATTTAGATTGTCACAGAAAGATTTTTTGTTGGGTGACTTCAATTGTGTATGCGACGCACGGGACCGATCCACTGAACATCTTCAACGCGATAGTAGCACAAAAGTGTTAGATGAGATGATAACAGAGTTAATGCTACAGGATGTTGCTTATTTCCAAAGGCGTACCGAAAGTGTATGGTATACGCATTTTCAGTCCTCCGGCCATGCTCGCCTTGACCGCGTGTATGTGCCTATTGAAGTTTTAACTGGCTTTGACGACTACAATGTGTCACCAGTATTTTTTTCCGATCATGCCTTGGTCTCCTTTGTTGTCGGCGAGAAACGTCAAAAACAAAGCTTTCGATGGGAACTGTGGAAGCTTAATAACAACCTACTCCAGGATGAGGTATTTAATGAGAACATCGACTTATTGTTTGGCGAAATGACTGACGAGAATAGCACCGCGAGTGTAAGATGGGAACGGTTTAAATGTGAATTTAAATTATGTGCCTTGGACCGCTCCAGCACCCTTGCATACTGGAAAAAGGCCGAGGAAAGGCTGCTTCTTAACGACATTCAAAGGTTATGTAAACTTGAATGCGACAATCCAGGAGGGTACGCGGATCAGCTTAAGACAGTTAAAAATAAAATCGCCAACCTAGAAGCAGAAAAGTATAAAGGAGACTTTGTTCGGGCCCGCGCTGAAAAATACATTTTGGGCGAGCAGCCAACGAAACGGGCATTAAGCGCAGAGGCACAATACGTAAAGAAGAAAAACATTTTTGAAATAGAACTCGATGGCGTGCTGACTATACTTCGTTTCACCTTCCGTCCGAGCGCGGCCGATGTTATCAGCCGAAGGGCCAATCAAACAGCGCCAAAAGCGCAACGTCATGGCGTGCTATCTGCGCTTGATAGGACTAGCCGGCGTAGGAGCACGCACAGAGGCGGCGAATACCCGCTGGTCCTATCAACTGCAGAGAGCACGCCATTACGTTGTGCCTCTTCGCTGTTTGATTGGCCCTTCGGCTCATTACATCGGCCGCGCTCGGACCGAAGCTGAAACGAAGTATAGGCGTCCCGAAGCCATAGAAAAAGCATTTACTGATTACTACAGTAATCTCTTCCGGCGGCAGGATCACGCCAGTGACTCACGACTTGAAGAGTATCTCGCGGTAATGCCACGCCTCAGTGACGAGATAAAGGAATGGCTGGAAGAGCCGATAAGTGTGGCCGAGGTCGAGCGAGCGATTGATGAACTGGCGACAAAAAAATCGCCGGGACCCGATGGACTGACTGCCGGCTTTTACAAGAAATATAAACACCTCGTAGCTGGTCATCTTCACGCTGTATTAATCGAGGCGTACGAAACTAAAACGTTGCCGCCTTCCTTTCTAAACACGCACACAGTACTGATTCCCAAAGAAGATGACGAGCAAAAGTTAAGAAACATCCGGAACTATCGGCCGATAGCATTAGCGAACGTTGACCACAAAATACTAATGAAAGTTTTAGCTCGGCGATTACAAACTGTTATTGGTGAAATAGTAGGAGAGTACCAAACCTGCGGTATTAAGGGACGGTCCATTTTGTCAAATATTCACACTGCAAGAAGTATATTAGAATTGTGCGATGAGGAACTAGACCAGGTAGCCATGCTCCAGATAGACCTGAAAAAGGCGTTTGATCGTGTGCAACATCATGTACTTTCTAAAATACTAGAACACATTGGAGTCGGTAAAATTATTCTTAGTTTTGTTCAAATGGTATACACTGGATGCACTACACAGCTCGTTGTTAAAGGGGCGGTGCAACGATATTCAATTGGAATGTTTTTCACTTTACACGAGCTTACTGGCACTAGTGCGACTCAAGGATACTCGCACGCAACGCCACTGACCAAGAAACTCCTTTGTTGCGCTGTAATTTCGAGGACAAAACCGAGTGTTTTCATTCAATCTCTCCTTCGCAAAACCTGATGACGTAGCTGGGCGGTAGCAGTACCGCCCAGTGACGATATTTGAATGCGGCTGATAGATTGGACCCGAGCATGGCGTGGACACTCGATTTGGGCTCGTGATAATCGATAGCTCGAGAAACATTCGGGTTGTGGCCCGTGTCCAATCGCTGCAATGACGACAACAGCCGAGCCATAACAATGTCTGGAACTCAGCGCGTGTCCTGTGCCTTGCCAACCCCAGCGCATGGCTATCATCAACATTGGCGGCAAATAATCGGCTCCAGATCACGTGGCCGCTTGTTCTGGCTGCGAGTTGAGGGGGTGAACGCTGCTCGTTTTTCTTAATTTTTTTTCTGCGACTTCGATTGCGTGTCGTGAAAAACGAACGGGTATTTCACAGGTCATTAACGTCAGGGATCCGTTCTAAGCGGTATTTGCGCAAATTACAAAAATCGTTGCATCGCCCCTTTAACGGCAAACCCACACCGCGCATTAGTGTTGAGTCATCAGTCAAACAAGGATGTCCGTTGTCGCCGTTACTGTTTAGCATTTATTTAGAGCCATTTTGCAGAAGTGTAATAAATAACAGTCTTGTTAAAGGTTTTTCACTCCAAAATATAAAAATCAAACTGCTCGCCTACGCGGATGATGTTGCTCTATCTGCAAGGATAAGAGAAGTATTGTTGAGGCAGCACGCGAGGGGAAGGACTATTGCGAAGTGACTGGTGCGGCTGTCAATTGGCAGAAGTGTTGTGGCCTTTGGCATGGACCATGGGCTACCAAACCGGATGTTTTTCAAGGTATAAATTTTACGTCGACCCCGACCAGGTATCTGGGTGTTCCACTGCAGCATTACGAAAACTCC
This sequence comes from Ixodes persulcatus, assembly GCA_013358835.2. Lineage (NCBI taxonomy): Eukaryota > Metazoa > Arthropoda > Arachnida > Ixodida > Ixodidae > Ixodes > Ixodes persulcatus. The sequence goes on from JABSTQ010005119.1 coordinate 84,214, forward strand.
AATGTGTACTGGACTTCGGTAGTTGAAGAAACACGTGAGAAGGCTAGTAAATGGAGAGGTTGGGATATGTCTATTTTCACGCGCGCGACTGTGTGTAATATTTTCTTACTCGCAAAATTTTGGTATGTTCTTCAGGTTTTGGCGTGCTCTAGATTAAACGTACATAAGTTGCACCGCGTTTTCGCTGTGTTTATCTGGCAGTCTGGATGTGAGAGTGTGCGTCGCGATAATTTGTTCTTTCGCGTTTGTAAGGGTGGACTGTCATTGTCTCACGTGTTTGTAAAGAAAGTTGTTTCGCGTTTTATGTTTCTTAGAGAACAGACCAACCCCTTTCTTCGTGCTGTAATTCAGAACAGACTGCCAGAGCACCTACCTATGTATGTTGTTTCTTCGTATTGTCACGAGCAACGCAGGCTTGGTAGTTTCCTTGGTGAGGTCATTGATGCGTACCGTTTTCTAACCGCACGTTTCTCCCAGGAGTATTTGGCGAGTGTCACGCGAAAGCGTTTAACTCGTGATATTATTGAGAGTGTCTTTCCTACGCCTGTGTACCGCGCTGTTTTATGCAGGTTCAGGGCAAGATGTTTTGTCCAGAGTCAAAAAGATGTCGATCGCACCGTGTATAAAAACATTTTTCTTTAAGTTACACACAAACTGCCTTCCTGTGAAAAAGTGGCTTGACCAAAGAAATATTGTTGTTCCATGGGGTATTGACTGTTTGTTGTGTAAAAAGCCGGAAACCATTGAACATGTATTCCTCGACTGCTGGGACGCTTTACTGTTCTGGGACGTCCTCCAGCGGACTATCAAAAAAGATTTGCCGTTAACACCACATGGTATTAGGTTCCTTCCTGTGGAGAAAAATAACGAAATTCCTGCGGATCTTGTCATGCTCCTTCGTCTGCATGCAATATGGCGATGCAGAATGGTGGTTAGGCATGCCGATGTGGACGTGCGCCCAGTAAGATTGTATTTTATGGAATCTGTCTGCAAACTAAAATCTCTATTCCTCTTTAAAGTGCCCGCCTGACTGGATGCCAACTCTGGATGTACTGGAGAACTTAAAAAAATTTTAGTCCATGCAGGCGTACTATCCAGTGTTGTACACGTTCCTCAAAAAAACGAACGGAAGCTCGTTCCTCGTTCCTTCTGATTTTTGGAACGCGTTCCCGTTACAAGTTCCATTTGTGAAAAAGGAACTCGTTCCCGTTACAGGTAAAAAATGGAACGTATCGTTACATTTACGTTACATTTGTAGTTTTCTGACTACCATATTTAATTAAATCGAGGGAAGTTTTTTTTTTTTATCTTCTTATTTCATTAAATGGGAACATACAAATTTCAATGCCATGATGGAAGGACACTCAGAGAAGAAAACATGCGGAAGCAGGGTTTCATTTCTTGATATATTCACCTTTAAAAGCTCATTTTTTTAACCTTCTTCACGTTTGTGGTGGGCGATTCAGAGGAGCCAAATGTATAGTTACTCCACATTGCGCGAGCGTTTTACAGCAACCTCGCGCGTTTCAATCTAACAAAGGTCCTTGTTCGAACTCAACAACAGTTGCTTCTCGATGTTGCTGTCCGCAAGACGAGCGAGTTAACAAGAGGGTGTGCTTTTGGAAGGTCAGTCTTGAAAAGGAAAAGTCCTTCTTCGCGAAGGTTGGATTCTTTGTTCAGTTTGAAGATGGGGTACATGGGGAGAAGGAATAAAGATGAATATTTGTATATTTTTTAAGTGACCAATCTTCGGGATACAAAGGTGTGTTCGATGTCTGGTACCTGTTTTTTCTTTGTTTTGTTTGTTGTGGTAACTGTAGGTCTCTATGTGGAAGTTCAGTGATGGCTGTAGTCGGCTTAAGATTTCTGGTTGTATGAGGATTCGTATAAGCAAAGAAAGTAGCTGAGTTTGAAACGTCCTTTTTTCTGTGTCTTGTCCTTCGACTAAAAGTTTTGCTTTCTGTACCGCAGTCTTGGGTACTGAAAAAAAATATTGATGTCCTCTAGCTCTCCTGGACCCGACTGTTACCAAGCGAGGACCACACAAAATAAACCCTAAGATAAGTAACCAAAAAGTTAACAAAATCCTGCTCTTCGTTTTTATCTTGTAAAATTTCCGTCTTAGAAATAAAATAAAATTAGCCCCCTGGACAAAAAAAAAAAAGGAACGCCGTTCCTTTCTCCGTTCCAGTAAAAATGTAACGCGTTCCCGTTCCAGTTCCACCGATGCAAAAGGTAACGGCGGCGTTCCTTCGTTCCTCATTAAAGGAACGCGTTCCAGGAACGCCGTTCCTTGGAACGCCGTTCCGTACAACACTGGTACTATCCACCGTGTATGTGATTTTAACATTGTGTGGGAATTTTTGTTTTTTTGTCAAAGCAGGCAATAAAAAAAAAAAAGCGCTTGTGGCCTAACGGTTAACGCGCTTGCCTTCCACGCAGAAGGCCCGGGTTCGATTCCTGGCCGCGTCTGCACATTTTTGTTGACGCTGTAATGTGATGTTCTGGTAAATTCGAGAACCGTCTTGCTAATTCGAGGTTAGAATGTTCTACGCACCGAACCTTCTACGCCGAATGTTCCAGAGCCCACGCGTGTACAAAAGGGGCTCCGCCAGGCAAGCCGAGTTTCGCCTCAGGGTTCGATTCTGCTGTCTCGTCGACTTCGACGCCCGCGACACTCTGTTGTTATCTTCTTGCTTTTTTTGTTTTTGGCACAAGTTCGCCCCATTAAACGTTTAGTTTCCTCAGTTATTCTTTGTTTCCTCGCCTGTCCATTCGTGACAATATCTAATCAGCGATTATAGCTCTATCCATAAAGCTTGGGCGTCACCTCGTAAAGTATAGAAGGCGGCATGAATTAAAAAAAAGATACATTGACGAATCGATATTTTTTAGGGTGGCTTTATGTCATTGAGATGGCAACTTCGGAAGCCAATTATCACTACAAGCTGTGGGTTATTGAAAGTGGGTTTAATTGTGCACGACGAATTTCGAGATATGTAGCAATATGTACTACAAGAGCTAATTTAAAACAAAGAAGTAATATTTCTAGGTTTCAGCTTTTACCTTACAAAAAAGCCTTCTCACAATTCCATTTTCCTATGTAGTACATAGTCCACTTTCATACTTTTTATTTAATTACTGCACCATCTCTGTGTTGCTTTAATGCCTCGAATTGGCCATGGCTGATGCGCAGATACCCCCCCCCCCCTTTCCCCTTCCCCAAAGATTAATGTTAAGCTAATTAGATAATGTGTGTAAACATAAATTATGCATAATTTTCTGTTACAAGGCAGACGAGATTCAAGAATAGTAAAACATCTTATTGATGCTCTTTTAACCACCGTTCTTTTCGGCACACCGTCCTTATCTTTAACCGTCTGCAAGGGAAGAGAATTTCATTATTCACTTTCTAACCCCACTGCCCCGTTCCTAACTGACCTAAGTAGTATGTAACATTGAGATGTAAAATTTAGGATGACCTCATTACTCTGTATTTGTGATGAGCCTTTGTGTGGCGTAGTGGTGGCAAAGTTGAGATATTGTCCACGTTAGTGGAATTACACGTTACTGAAAGGTTATACAGACACAAGAAGACATCTTTCTTACCTACCTGCATTTTTTCTCGTCTGCGTGTTGTGGAAGCAACAATTTCTTATGCCTCTACTCTAATCTAAAGTGAACTTGTACATTTTATGGGCATATTTTTCCGCCACCCTTTGAATTTTTTGTGCGTATTTATTTCTGTTCAAAGTTGGTGCGGTCTTTTGCTTGCAACGACAGTATTTGAGTAGCGAGACTGGTCTTTCTAGTTTGCGCACTCACCGTAACGTTGGAAGCCGCCAAGTTGTTCAGCTCGCAGGGATCATGTTCAAGGTCAAAGTAGTATGGAGGACTGGCAGCTACGAAGTTGTCCCGGGGGGCGTACTGATCGCATCTCACGACGGTTTCATTGCGCCAGTTAGGCCTAACTGTGAGCTGGGGTACGTTGTATAAATCTTTCAGCACTTCTCCGGTTCGAGAAGATAGCATCATTCGGTCTAGACCATCCACGGTACGAGAGCCTCCAGGGGCCTTCATGCGTAGGTCGTACATTCCTTCGTTGTACGATCCCAGAACTACCTTCTGCCGCCCGACAATCAGCGCCGAGTTGTTGTCCGTTGGATCAATGTAAATGAGGACCTCTTGCCGAGGGGATGCCAGGTCTTCAGATAGGGCCTTCCACATGTCTTTGCCGTCGATGTTGCCAAGCGTTGACACAATTCCTCCTGAAATGCGTTGAAGGATGAATCAAGATTTGCAGACAACTCTGGTTGCGTAGCAGTTAGGTCGTCTGATGTTGCTGAATAATATTTTTGGTCGGTTTCCTGTATGCACTGTGAAAAGGATCTCCACCTAGAAGTTAACTCAGTCTTACCCTACTAGACTAATCGCACTCAGGCTGAGGGAGTATTTTGTTATGAATATATGTGACACGAATATTTGAAAAAATGTCCTTGTACCCATTAGCAAAGGAAACGACATAAAAAAGTGTAATTCCGAAGAAAGAAGCAGTTGGGGAAATGTGTTCCCGGTGAACACAAGATAAAGTTGTAGATAAAGATATTATGCCCGTGGAGCATCGGCTTTTCTTATTCAATTCGACACTTCAAATCCTGGCTTTTTCAGTTTGTCTGGACTTAAATCAAACAGGCTCGGCGAAACTTTCGGAGTTTATAAAGACCACCTGGGAATACGTATTCCTGCAGTCGAAATCTAAGCTAAAAGGAGCCTTGTACGCAACAAGCCTCAGTCAGATTTCGGGCACCTCGGCCGGGATTCGAACCCGCCACCTAGGAGCCGAAGGCCGGCGCTTTTCCTCGGAGCCACCGAGGTGGCCTATCCCGTTTTATCGGTATTTATCGCAAACATGTTACGGAAGCCAGCCTATAATGAATAAGGAAGTTCCGATCACTCGGACGGAGCAGTTAGATGCGCTTGTTCACAGGAGGAAGGTCGTGGCATAACATCACCAGACGATCCGAACGACAGCGCTAGTGTTTATACGTCGCCGTGCCCATGCTCGGTCCCCCGCATGTTGTACCTCGGAACCCCAAGCTATGCGTATTAAGTGCGGTAGCCTTACTTTAAGCCGCCGAATTGAAAGATTACGGCCGTCAGATGGAAATGCGTGCGCACGTGCGGGAGAGTAAGGTATACATGTGCCGTCTCCCTCTCCTTATCGGGACAATTGCGGGGTCAGACTCTCACTGGATGGGCCGCAGTCTTCAGAATTCCTAGCATGAAGGAGCGGGCTGAAACGGGAATAGCTGATAAGAAGCGGTGACGTGGTGAGCATGACTGCGCTGGACGCGACAAGGAGACACCGGGAGAGAGAAAGCGAGGTTTGTCTAGGGACAGAGACGCAAGGTGGGCCTGCTCTGGTATGAAATGAACGTTGTGCGGACATATGATCGCTATTCGCGTCACCAGCTCTTTGCTCGCCCTCCCGCGGCGGAAACGGCAAGCGCTCTAGTGAGGGTCCCTATAGTTCTTCTGCTCAGCGGGTGCGGCGGAACTGCTCGCGATCATGGCTCGCCAACAGTCATTTCTGAATGCAAGCAACACTCTCTACTGCCTCATTGTAGTGCTGCAGCGTGTATGGGATTGTACCTAACTAGAGAGTTTTAGTATTGCGTGTACAGAGAAGCGAAACGTGCTGGAGTGAGCAGACGTGCAAGCGGGTAGGCGTTCCTTCGAATTGGAGAGGCTAAGATTGGCAAAACGAAGGCGCGTAGAAATTAAAGCAAATAAATGTTATAAAATATCTCGCAATAGAAGAAGAGTAACGGATTTTGTTTTTTGTATTTTGGAGCATTTAATCCCGAATTAATGGCGGCGAATTTGAAAGTTTCGCTTCTCAGACTAGCTAGAATGTTTTCCTGGATTTTAGACTTTCTATTTTATAACTTGTGATTTAAAAATGCTGCAATTGGCACTAGTGATGATATTTTGCCAAATTTGTATTGCCAAAGTTGTTCGAACGCTTGAAATCAGATTATAAGCAACACACATTAGAGCTTAAAAAACGACGTATTCAATATCTTAATTGCATTATTATTAATACAACCTCCGGTAATGTAGGCTCCCAATAAACGCCACAATAACAAAAGTACGCCATTTATCCGTAATAGATTTTACAGAAGGGTCTCATTTTTTTTCTTTTTAGCATAGGAAAAACTCTGACATCGTTTTCAAGATAGACGTAAACACTGGATGTAATATAAATTCCCATGTGTCATGCGTTGCCTTAAAAAAACACGCACACTTCTGCTGTCTGACTCGAATTCCGTTTTCTTTTCTTTGTAGTGATTATTGCGTTTTTTAATTTATATATTTTGTGCACATATTCTGATCTCGTCTCTCGTGGCAATATTTTTGTGAAATTTGAATTTATTCTGTTGTGCTGCAAAAACAAAAAAAAAATGCTAAAGCAGTTAATAATCTAAATGCCCCAAGAGACATTAAAGTGCCCGCAGTTAATTATTTCACATGCAAATTATCTGAGCGAGGAAAAGCAGCAAGAACACACAAATATCAGCGCTGATTTTTTCAATAACTACAATATTCTAGGTCACCCCTAAGGTGTATAAAAGCCCTGTCTTTAAAAGGACATTGAACTTTCCTAAATATCTTGAAATGCCTGGATCTGACACGTATGTCACGAAACAAAGTTTCGGCGAAAAATATTTTTAGCTAAATAATTACACTGTGAGACACAACTTGATTTAAGGGAGAAACCGAAATTAACACCTGTATCGAGTAAATAAATCCAAAATATAATTTATATTCGTTTTTGTTCTTGAATTAAAACGTGCCTCCTATCGTAAATATTGCGCTAAACACCTTTTTGTTTTCAGGATAAAGAGGTGACCTGCGCACATAGCACTCAAGCGTCGTCGTATAAACGGGAATAATTTGTGACGCTCAGTGAAACCATGGCTCACCAGACAGGCTCAGCAACTGGAATACCAGCACGCATTTCCCACTCTACCTATAACCGCCATTTTGGAAAACGAGTGGCGCCACCTATAGACAGTTGGAGTCGCAAATAGGGTTCGTCACATTTTAATCAGCAGACTATAGTATTTATAAAAGGTAAGCAATGTTATTGCATTTCGATGTAGTCTGTAGCGAAGCACGGCCGACACACCGTTGTAAGTATTGCAGAGGCACGTACCAACAGGCTTTATATAGACCCCGATCCGACCACATGACAACAAGAAGTAACACTTTGCCGTCGTAACAACATGTTTCCGCACTACAAAGTCAGTTTGCCTAGTTTCCAAACACGGACGCACTATTAACAGATCCGATGAAAACACATTTCAGGCGGTGTATAAACCATGGAAAACGGGACTCGATTTTCAGGCTTTCCTGAGCAGAAGCTCGGCATCTATCGTAGGCTTAAAGGCTATGTCTATGAAGCAAACCTCTTTTCATATTTGTAATTCGTCCTGCTCCTACTTTATGTCTGCTGTGTTATCCTCAGCTAAAAAAACGGCATGGTGAAGTTTCAGGGAGATCCTTGGCCGAGTTTGTTAGTGCACCACCGCTCGGAGCTCGTGGAGCGAAGTCTCGCGCTGCAGAACCCAGAGATTCTCGGTTTAATCCTCACCCCTGCCAGTTTGGATCTGGATAAAAAATGTATCGCGGTGTGCAGTCCTCTATCACTACTTCGTGATGTACGTTAATGACCTCATGCTAGCAGTTGTACCGTACGGGCTAAATTTGTCACCTATAGTGGATAACAATTTGGTCATACTCCGGCAGGTTAAACTCCTGCTGTCTAAACAATTAACGACTAATTTGGGGAATCCCCTATCACGGGAAAATAGAGCTTTCATGTACCAAAAAGAAAGAAAAAAGAAACGTATGTTCCATTTTACCGGCTTCTGAATAGAGAGTTGGCAGCCAGTCGGTGATGTGCATCATCTGGTTCGACAGACGTCCAGACTTGGACAGCAGAGGACTCCAGATGAAGGCGGCTCCCCTGACGCCCCCTTCCCAGACCGTGAACTTGGAACCCCTCAGAGGCCAGTTGTAGCCACTGTTGGGCTGCTCGCCCCACGGAAGACCTCCGTTATCTGTGCTGAAGACTACGATGCTGTTCTTCAGCATGCCCCTCTTGTTCAGCGCTTCCATGACCAGTTCAACGGATTTATCCAGCTCGTACACTGCGCCTGGCAATGAACGTGGATTAATTGTTCATATCCACAAGGAATGACTGTAGAAGTGCTTCCCATATCATCATGAGGATCACCTCCGTCATCATATGAAAGACGTTGAGACTCAGCGCAATAGAATTCCCATATACAGGGAGTTTTCTTTTTTTATCGAATGCAGATTAAAAACTAAACGTGAACGCTAGACGGATGTGGTCTGTGAAAGTGAGTTGTATGGCCAGGCGGAATTCATGTTTAAGAGAAAATGCAACTAACAGATGAATAATTAATGAAAATTCACTAATTGCTATTTAATTCGACGTCTTAGGGCCAATGTT